>JASDQU010100045.1:513473-523496 GCA_032191745.1 Picea mariana | reverse complement strand
ATATATATATATATATATATATATATATATATATATATATATATATATTTGTTAATGTTGACTCGTTTGTCGGATATCCGACGAACGTAACGTTGAATGTTCCATGTTATGCTCATTGGATAGCCAACGTACCTAACTGTCGGTCCCATAGCACCCTCTTTGGATGTGTTGTTGGACCATCAATTTTCCGACGTCCATAGCCCTTAAGTTTTCACAGGATCGTCGATGCAACCCTACATCGGATGCATAGCAACATCGTTGGTCTAATTGTGTTATCATCGGACTTTTGTCGGCTATAACTAATGAATGTCCATCGAAGTATAGATGCATGTTTGGCATCATACCGTCAGACACAACGTTAGAAGTCCTACTTTGTAGTTGGATTTGCGATTGTCATTTTTGTTGGACTTCCGACACTTAGATGTCGGAAATAATAGCAAATATGAATGATGTTTTGGTCCTTATGGTTGTCGGTATACCGACCCGTGCTTGTCAGATATCTGACGATCTTATTTTTCGTCGGAAAATTTGACAAAATTACACCGACGATTTTGGTAGCCATGTTTTGTCGAAGTATCGACGGAAGGTCATTGACACACCGACGTAAAACTGTTAGATTTCGTCAAAATTCTAGTAGTATGTCTTCTCCAAGAATTAAAATCATGCTATACTCCTTTACCTTTATACACTTATTCTTCTTATTATTTGTCAATGGATTCCTTGTAGAGCCTACAACATGGATATCAAGTGAAATTCCCCATATTCCCCTATATGTTGACTACTTCCTACAAACCCTTCTTCAAATCTTGAATCAAGGGTTCCAATAGATAAATTTACCATATTCATGACTACCTTTTTCAATATAGTTTTCACCTCCCACATAATTACTTAGAATAGCTCCTTCGGAGTTCAAGTTCTAAACCTTTTCGACAACAAAATCATCAAAAGACTTTGATTTCGCTTATCTGATCGAAGTCTATTCCCATTAAGTGTTCCTTTACATTCTTCAACTAGATCCTTAACTCATGTCCTAATGGAAAGCCTAGAAATGTCAAGACTAACATCACCCTATGATAGATAAAAAAATTCATTCATAAAACCACCCATTTTTCTAGCATGAGTTTGTACCTTAGGCTTTAACAATTCTCCTTTGAAAGAATTCTTATTACCTAGACTTTCTTCCACCCCTATCACAAAGTTCCCCTTAGCAAAAATAAGTACTCCTTCCAAAAAAAAAATAAAAAAATCCATTCAATAATTTACTCCTCCTCTTTATCCTCCTTCTATCTATCCAATATTATAAACTATCTTATTACAATAATATATTCTTATATTAATTTTTTTTTCTAGATCAATACTTTTTCTAAAATTGTGTATATCAATAATGACTATCCTTATAATCATTTTTATAAAATACCCATAAACTTTAATTTATATTAATAAAAAAACATTTTATTCAAAAAATATATATATATATATATATATATATATATTCACGGTAAAGCTAGTACATCAATGTTTCAATAACATATCTATATCATTATAACATGTGATTTCATTTCTCATTCTTCAGTGAAGGGTTTGTTTAGTAATCGTTGCCATAAACAAGTGTTATGCATATGTTTACCTTTCTAAATAACCTTAGAATTGTACCTCCAACATATATTTTTATACCTCCAAGATTTAAACGGATTGTAGAATTTGAAGTGTATTTTTAATTTTATTAAATAAGTGTATTTTTAATTTTTCTTTATTAAATAAGTTTATTTTTTTAAATTTTATATTAAAATTTTTATTATATTAAATCGTTTAACAACTTTAATTCTTATTTTAACATTTCTTTATATTATAATTTGTAAAGTATCATCACCTTGTAATAGTTATTTTAATTTGAATTACAGAGTTTATCCATTGCAATCATGGACAACCTAAATATCCAAGATATTTAAAAATTTCTGAATAGGTACCAGGTGGTTATTCAAGCTTATAGTAGGACATTCAAGTTTTTCTTAGTCAAGTTGACAAAGACGGAGTAGACAATTGATACATGCATCGTCGATGTAATGGTCTAGGAAGTGGAATGTAAGAGGTTGCGCACTTTGGTACTTTCTTTGGCCTCCAACAACCCAGGTTCTGGTAATTCTGTACTACATGACATGAGGGAGGATGAAACACAGCCAAAAAAGGGACCCAATGATAATTGGGGAACAAAGTCATCCTCATTATGAAGGAGACTCAAAAGACAAGAAGCACATCACTATGAAGGAGACTTCAAAGACAAGAAGTATGGGCAATGTTCATCCTTAATTTTATGAATGTTATTTCAAAATTGCATGTTTTTTTTGGATAATTTGTTGAACAAGTTACTTGTGAAATTATTTAAAAATCTGGTTTAAAAAGTAATATAGTTCAAGATATTTTTTTTAAATTTGGATATATGTAAATGTTGTGGTTACAATGCAGGTTTTTTTTAATATATAAAAATGCTATATTTTTTATCGGGTTAAAAAAAACTATTTTTTAAATTTGAAAAATATTAATATGTTTTTTATTTTTAATTCTTATGTTATTTAATAAATTTTGAAAATGGCAAAACTCATTATAATTCAAATTAATAATATTAATAATAATCTATTTTTAAAGTCACGACGAAGTCTGCCCAGCGATTTGACTGGTAAGAGGTTAAACATATGTTCTTAACCATTAGGCCCACTCTATGTGATAGAAAGGATAATCATCGTTATTTTATGTAAATGTGAGTTGATTCTCCATCCTTATCCAAAGAAACTATATATCTAAAATGATTTGCCCCTCCTTAAGAAAAGAGATTTACCCCTCCTTAATAAAAGAAAGGTAAACTTTATTCCAAAATTTTAAAATTTACTTTAAAATTTAAAAAATATATTAATATGGTATATTTTAATAACCTAATTTTTAAAACTTAATATTTTCTTATTTTATGAACTTGTTATTGAAGTATCCCCACTTTCTTGCGAGTCCGTTGGTTTTAAAAACATTAAAAATTATAAAGTTTGATATAATTAGAGTGATTATTTGAGAGATGATATTTTTTTTAAATGATTTCATAACCATTATAAAGTGTTTAATTAAAACAATTCATTCGTATTTTAAATTTTTAAAGATTTTATTTATGGTATTTTTTTTAAATAAATAATAAATTATTTTTTAAGTTATTTTTTATTATTTTAATTTCTTTTTATTTTGAAAGTTTTTATTATTTATATATATATATATAACGTTTACTTAGATTACTTAAAGATCGTATTGATTTATCGGACTTTAAAAGAATTATATGTTGGTTTACTTTATGTGAATGATGAACGTTCATTAAAACAGTATTGATTTATTTTATGTGAATATGAATTGACTCTTTATCCTTATCTAAAGAAAACCATATATCTAAAATGATTTTTTTTTAATTTACTTCAAAACTTTAAAAATATATTAATACAATATATTTTAATAACCTAATTTTTAAAACTTAATATTTTCTTATTTTCTAACTTGTTATTAAGTATCCTCACTTTCTTGTGAGTCGGTTGGTTTTAAAAACATTAAAAATTAGAGAGTTTGATATAATTAGAGTGATTATTTGAGAGATGATATTTTTTTTAAATGATTTCAGAACCATTATAAAGTGTTTAATTAAAACAATTCATTTTTATTTTAAATCTTTAGAGATTTTTTTATGATATATTTTTTTTCAAAATAAGTAATAAATTATTTTTTTAGTTATTTTTATCATTTTAATTTCTTCTTATTCTGGAAGTTTTTGAAAATTTTTATTATTTTGTTTCTATATATATATATGATGATGAATGTTCATACCGAATTGGTCTATCAGACTTTAAGAGGGGAAGGGATTACTTGCAATTATTTAGAATTTTGTTTCTGTGCTAGAAAAACATTAAGAGAAGCTTTCCAAAATCACCCTTAAAAGGTTAGGAAGGTTGGTACTCTGACAAATATTTTGAAATTGAGATCTAATGTGGGTAGGCTGGAAAATCTAAGAGAAAGTGTTTTTCATCTTCAACCTTCTTAGTCTCACAAAGCTAGCACACTCTTTCATCCGGCATTTTAGGAATTAACCAACACCTAGTTTCACTATGGAGCTCGTGAGAAATTGTTCTTATCTTAGCAATGCTTATTTTTTTCTTTACACTTGTCAAAACATAGAGATAATTTTGATCTTCTAGATTAGGGTTAATTACATCCTTATAATACCTTTTTTTTTCCTATAACTCTTTATCACACCACATTTTCTCCTTAAATTTAGATTTGATGATATTTTTAATAGTATCCTTATTCTGACTAGATTTTGAAGCAAGCTTAGGAAGCCTCTTGTATTCCATGTTGTTTAACTTGTTCTTATACATTAGGTATCTAGTCATAGCCATGCTCTCAATGGGGGAAAGGCTTGCCTCTAAGAGGAGGATGGGATAGGGCATATTTCCTTTAATTTTGAGATTACAGGCTATAAATTCTTTTTTATTTGCTCTATCTTTCTCTAGGATTCACAAGAGATACTACATCCCCAGACTTCACCTCCATAAAGAATAGTAGGTGTAACAAGGGTCTCAAAGATGAGTTTCTTCTTATCCCATATCCAAAGATCGATTTATTTACAATTGTTTTCAAGCCCATAATAACCTTTCCATCCACCAATAATCCTTTTCTCAATGCTATAATTCCAATTGAGCTTGTGGTGAATATTGATTCCAATATATTTGTATGAAGTCACTTCCTCCAAGTTGTTTTTGTCATATACGGAGGTATCATAAGTGATCTTATTGGATTTAATGATCATGACCTTAGTCTTGTCAGTATTAACAATCATACCCATATTGGAGAAAAAATCCTTGAGGATTCTTAGTTGATTTTCAAGATCATGGGGACTCCTTGCCATAAGAATGATATCATCGGCATAAAGAAGAATATAGATGACTATACCAGTGAGAGTAGGGCTGACACAAACTGCTTCTTTAAGACATTCTTCTAACTTGTCTATGTATATGCCAAAAAGGGTAGGGGACAAGGGACAACCTTGCTTGACTCCAATATTGCAGTTAATCTCTTTCGACCAGCCATCAGTATTCTTAAACTTGGAAATAATGTTCTCATACAGCCTTATTGAAGCAAGCCTCAACTTGAAAGACACTTTTATCTCTTCCAACCTATTCCAAAGGTTTTTCCTAGGAACTGTGTCAAAAGTTTTTCTAAAGTCAACAAAACAACAAAAAAGATTGGTTTTAGTATTGCGGAACTCTTCTGAAATCATCCTAAAGATAACAAGATTGTCCATAGTTGAATGATATGTCCTAAACCCGACTTGACCTTTAACTCTTTTACTGTGTTTTTCTAGCCAGAAGCTAATCTTCTTCTCCAAAATAATCCCATAAAGCTTGGATAAAATAGGGCTAGTCATAATGGTCCTATAATTAGAGGGAATGTTTCTATCCCCATTTTTAAAAATAGGAACAATGAGGCTTTATGTCTAGGGTTTAGGGAAGCCATGCTTGACTACTAAATTGTAATACACCCGACCCCTAAGTACCCTTTCTAGGGATGGTGCATCAAAATATCACTTATTCTAATCAACTTGAAGCCTCTGCCCGAGATCTCCATTCTCTTCCACTCAACCATAGCTCTCTAATGACTGCTACTAGACTCAAAACTGAGCTCTAGATTTCAAGTTGTGGCCTCACGAAGTTCTTTGGGAATTATCAAACATGGGCCACGTGGCTCCACCTCATTCGTACCATCCCCAAGTTCCTACATCCACGGGGGAGGTCCATCCATCGTCCAATCCAACGAAGGGACATGGTCTTCATTTAACATATGGACTAGAGGGAAGTTTGATGTTCAATGCTTCGGCGTTGAACGTCCCTTTTTCCTTTCTACACGTCTGTCCTTCGGAGTCCAAAATTTTTGAACTCCTGAAGTAGCTCAGAATCCCTCCATGTGGCTGCATCTCAAATCTACGAAGTCACGAAGTCTCATAATCGACGCAGAGGCAAGGACAGGTGAGTCTTGAGCACTCCAATCACCAAATGGACCAAGTAAGAAAGTACTAGGGGTGACACGCAGCAAGGCAGTGATGACACGTGGCCCCTATAGTGCATGACACATGTCACATTTTAAATGGGAACATAGGGTCTGTGAATGTATGAATCCTAGTGACACATGGCATGTCCATCGTGGGTCCATGTCACCATGGGTGACATTAGTGTGCCACATCACCCCAGACTAATAGCCTTTCAAACCCTTCGATATCACAGTTAAGGTGTGTCCACATAAACCCTAGATCTACGGCCTTCGTTACTTCGTAACTTCGACATTCGGGGGATCCACGATGTGACTTCCTCCTTTCTCCCCGAGTGGTCAGCACCGAGATGACCATGGTCTAGATCTAACGATCATGGGAGATCTCGAAGGGTCCCTAGATATATGGTCCTAATCACTTCGCAACTCCAGCCTTTGGGGTTTCGACATTATGGCCTCTCCGCTCTCCTGAAGCAGAACTTCACCGAAGTACCATATGTGGGCCCCTCCTGATCTAAAAATGAAGAAGACTTGAAAAACTTGAAAATTATTGCAAGTGAATGTTATGTGTTTAAAGCAAATGGACCAGTTTGCAACACATAGATTAAAGGATTACTTATGAAAATTACACATAGACAACAGCATAATCATTGAACATAAACACATAAGCACAACAATTGATAAAGGAGTTCACCCCTCTCTTGGGCTACATCTTCTGGTCCAGCTTCCAATGGATCATTATTATTAATTGCTCAAAAAGTGCTCAAAAACATGTCTTACAATGCTCAAACTGACAAACCGACTGCTCCAATGGCTTCAGAGCGTCCAAAAACCCCTGTCTGGGCTCTTTCGGCACCTCAATTGGTCGAAAAATGAAGAAGTTATGCCTCCTGGAAGTCTCCCTCTTCAAGCTTGTTGTCTCTGCATCTACAAAACACACCCCTCCAATTGAACCTGGCTCACACGCATTTTAAAACGTGAAAACCCAGCACCAGGTGCAACCGTGCCAATGGTGCAAACTGTAGGACTGTTAAGGGTGCGCCAGCCCCTAACCGCCTAGGCACCTGGGCATATGGCGTAATGTGACCTCGCGCATGGGCAAAAGTGGTTAATGGTTATAACCGTTGAAACTTCCTCCGCGCTCTAGGTCGCGGGCATATGGCATACGACATGTGACCAAGGGTCATATCAAAACCCCACGCCAACAACCGCGCACATATAACATGGGCACATGTGTTATGTAATAGGACCACGGGTCGGGGCTAGGCCCTAGCCCGACCCCCCACCAAAACGATACAAAATGCAACTTAAATACAATATTACCCGCATACATATTAAGAAACAATCGGAGGCATGTTGGTTAGCGGAGGACTTGTGAAGGCTTACATAGTGGGGGAGGTCCGGGGGTCGAACTCCGCGGACTCCCATAACATTTTTACATACAACCAAAAACCAAACAATGAGTGACACGTGGTGCCCACAGATTGGGCCACGTGTCCTCATACCATTGGCCACCAAAAGACACGTGTCGCTCCTGGATTCGACAATTGCCAACCAATCAACATCTTCCACATCACCACTGTACGGTCGTACGGTCTATACGATCCTGCCACGTCAGACTGTATGGACTGTATGGACTGGTACAATCAGCATCAAATTTTTTGCCTGTTTGGCTTGACGAACAGATCACGATATCTTCTCCATACGGAGTCCGTTTGACAAAGTAAATATACTGTCGGAATCAGAAAGATGAGACGGACACAATGGCACTATTTTCGTCGCATTCCGAGCACTTTGAAATTTGAGCAAAATTTGATCCCCTGATCACACCTCCCCATTAGGAAGCTTTTGGACCTCCAAAAGACTATTTTCAGTCTATGTGAAGATGAGGGTAAAGTTCCCTCACCCTTCCAACCTCAATCCACTTGGCCTTTCTTGGATTCATCCCTTTAAGACCAACTCGCAAATACTCCACATTTCCTCGTTTCGAAGTTCGCATTCTCCTGTCAAGGATGGTGTCTTCCTGCAGTTCTGTTAGATACTCTGGAGAAAAATCATCTATGGAAGGAATCTGAACATTCTCTCCTTGATCATCAATCAATGGAGGCTCATACAACTTCAAATTCTCAACATTAACAACTGCATACATCTGCATATAAGGAGGCAAATCTAAACGAAAAGCATCGTTGCCAATCTTGTCAACAATCTTGAAAGGACCATATCGAATCGGTTTCAACTTTTTACCTTCCCCTTTAAGCCTCTCTTTGCTGATGTAAAGCCAAACTTCATCTCCAACTTCGAAATGGTGATCAACACGATGCTTGTCATGTCTCGTCTTGTACTTGGCCTGACTCTTTTCCAACTGCTCTTGCACCACCTGATGTATCGACTGAATTTGTTCAATGAACTTCTCTGCCCTATCAATGTCATATTGACCATCAACAACAATATCTTTCCCAAAGATAAAATCTAAAGGCGACTTGGGCAAATAGCCAAAACATGCTTCAAATGGTGACGTTTGAGTCGAAGAGTGCTTAGCTCGATTGTACGCATGCTGAATGTAGTATAAATGTTCATCCCAAAGTTTAGGATGCTTACTGCAATAAGCACGAAGAAGATGCACCATTGTATGATTCACCACCTCTGTCTGACCATCTGTCTGCAGATGAAAAGCTGTGCTCTTTTTAAGCTTGGTGTCCATGAGTGCCCACAAACTCGACCAAAAACTTCCAACAAATCAAGAATCCCGATCAGAAATAATGGACTTAGGCAATCCAAAATGCACCCAAACATTTTGAAAGAACAATTGTGCTGTTTGTTCTGTCGTTACCTGCTTAGTACAAGGCATCAAAATACACATCTTGCTAAAACGATCAACCACAACATAAAGATAATCATGACCTCTTCTCGACATAGGTAAACCACCAACAAAATCTATGGAAATACTTTCCCAAGGTCGAGAAGGAACTGGAAGTGGAGTGTACAAACCCAACTTTCGATTACTAGGTTTACTTATAGCACACAACGAACATCCTCAAACATATCGCGAAACACTTTCATTCATCTTAGGCCAGTAGCAGTATCTTTGCAAATTAGCCATTGTCTTGCCTACACCAAAATGACCAGAAATAAGAGAAGAATGTGCTTCCCTTATGATGTTGATTCTTTCCCCCTGTGGAATACACAACTTGCCAAGATGATACAAGAGATTACTATGCACATGATAATCCAATTCTTCAACATGGTTAGAATGGCACAAAGTTTCATACACTTCCTTAAAGTCAGTATCTAAAGCATATTGCTCCACATAACTTTCATGCATTATAGGACTCTGCTTAAGAATAACTGAAGCACTAATAATAGGCCTTGAAAGCATATCAACGACTTTGTTAAAAATACCCTTCTTATACCTGATAACCAAATGAAACTGTTGAAGAAAACCCAACCATCTGAAGTGCCTAGCTTGCTGTAGCTTTGACTGTGATTGTAAATATTGCAAAGGTTGATGATCGGTGTGAATAATGGTTTCTTTTCCCAACAAATAATGCTTCCATTTTTTAACACTTTGAACCAATGCATACAATTCCTTGTCATAAGTAGGATAATTAATCATGACACCATTAAACGTCTCTGAATGAAAACAAATTGGCTTACCATACTGTAGCAAAACTGCTCCCATTGTATAATTACTTGCATCTATCTGGATTTCAAAAGGTTGTCTTAAATTTGGAAGTGCAAGAACCGGCGTTGAACTGATCTTTTCTTTCAAAGTATCAAAAGCCTGCTGTTGCTTGCCTCCCCATTGGAAAACTTGCTTGACACTTGTCACAGCATGTAATGGAGCTGCAATGGACGAAAAGTTAGCAATAAACTTTCTCCAATATTGGGCGGCTCCCAAAAAACTTCTTACCTCTGTCACATTGCTGGGTCTGGACCATTCCAAAATAACTTTAACTTTAG
>JASDQU010100045.1:490130-502180 GCA_032191745.1 Picea mariana | reverse complement strand
TCTAAATTAATCCCAGATTAAGGGATTAGGGTTTTGGTATCTACGGAATACCTAAAAACATTGTATACATTGTATGGTGAATGGTGAAATTCGATATAATGAATATAAGAAAGGTTTTCCCAGTTGAGGGTTTCTGGTATAAAATATTTGTGTACTCTATGTATGAGCCATTGATTAAATTTTGTTTTTCTTAAGAATCTATATGCATTGCTTTACTTCACAAGTTTAAAACTTACATAACCATCTTGCTCAAAACTGGCATGGCTTTGTAGTTGAGGTGAGCAAGTCTTCGGTGGTATAGCTCATTAGAGCTAATACTGTTGTGTACAAGGGATTTTTCTGGGTATCCCTTTAATTTATTAAACCCTCCCTCTTGGACACCAATCACAGTAGTTGAATCTATACTTGAACCCTTAGGCCATAGGAGGAGTTGTCCATCAACAAAAGCTACTATGAAGCCTCGATCTTCTAAAGCAAAGATAGAAAGAAGATTCTTCTTTAAACCTTGTACAAGCAATACATCCTTTATTGAAATAGAGTTACCTGAATCAAGTTGGTAGGAGGCTTCTCCTACTCCTTTTACAGCATGCTTACATTCATCTCCAAGTTCCACCTGAAGGGATGAACTCTTTTCTGTCAAATTTGTAAGAGAATTTCGAAACCCAGTCATGTGCTTGGAAGCACCATTGTCCACTAGCCAAATATCACTTCCTTGAGTGATGGTACCTGTGAGAGTTGAGACAAAGACATACTCTTCATCTTTTGTTTCCTTTGTCTTCTTCTGAGATGTAGATTCCTCCATATATGTTGCATGTGCATGATGTTTTCTCTTTCCTTTCCCTTGAGGACGTTGGTACGCAGAGTGTCCCAACTTCTGACAGTTGAAACATCTAATCTTAGATACATTCTTCTTATGATCTGGAACTAATCTTCTATTTTTCTTCGGATTGTTGTTTCTTCTTTCTTTCCTTTTCTTCACATTAGCAGCAAGAGATTGGTTCTCTTCATCATTAGTCTTTTCCATCTTGGATATCAATCTTGATTCTTCTTGGACATAGTCTGTCCATAGCTTGTCAAATTTAGGCAATTTCTTTCTTGCACAAATTCCCTGAACAAATGCATCCCAAGAAGATGGAAAACCATTTGGAGTTGTAGTCACAAGCTCTGCATCCTCCATTGAATCTTCAATAGCTTATAGTTGATCCTTGATCTAAGAAATCCTCACGAAGTAGGTAGAAACTAAATCTGACTTGTTCATCATCACATTTCTGAGTTGATGCCTTAGGGTTAGCTTCCTACTTGTATTCTTTCTTTCATATAATCTTGTTAAGGCATCAAACATCTCCTTTGGTGTCTTCAATTCTGATAGATTAGGAATCAAGTGTTCCTTGATTGAATCTGTCAAGATTCTCTTGGCCTCGATCTCATTCTTCTTATTCTTTGCCTTGGCGTCTTCCTTTTTTGGTTCTAGGAAAACTTGCTTGACATGATCCAAGATCTCTTCTAGAATGAGTATTCTATGCTTCAATGATCTGAAATTATTTGCTCCATCCAGCTTATCTTCAACACTCAAACCGTTAATCATCTTTGCTTGAAGAATCCCAAAATTTCAACCTTCTTAAAAGTTCAACGCTAGGGTTTCAGGATATGCGCTAGGGTTAGTCAAGTTGCCTAGTGAAATTCTCTCCTCAACACTGGAACTAGAAAACCACAATGACTGGAAATATTTAATTTTGTTGGTGTCTTGCGCTAGGTCATCTGGCTTTAACCCTTAGGTATGATACCATGCTAGATTTTCTTAAATTCTCAGTAGAAATAGATATATCGAAGTATTTTTATCTTCTTTTAACATTCAACAAACATATACTGAAAATATAAGTAGGATCTAGAAGTAGATAGAAAAGCACAAAAAGACATAAAGATTTATCCTGGAAAAATCCAACCAACTTTTCTTAGAGAGAATATTTCAGATAATACAATACAACCATGAATAAGCTCTATTCATAAGAGCAAAAACTAGCAATGAAGAAACCGTGATAACAAGAAATTATCTCTTCTCCTTGTCAAACCCTAGCAAGGGTAGACAGCTAAGCAACAAAGGCAAAACCCTAAAATATGATGTGCAGCGACCCTAGCAAGAGTGTTAGAGCACTTGGCCTCTTCCAACAAACTTTCCAAGATAGAAACCCTACTAGAAAATGCATTAGTTGTGTCTTCCTTTACCTTAGACTTGCGCCTTCTTTTCTTGAGTGAGAGAGATGTGTGAATGTGTCAAATGAGCAAGGTGTCACCTTTATTTATAGTCTTCAAGTCACTTTATTGGGGCCAACTTCTCTTCCTAGAAATTCTATTTCCACTTTATTATTTTCCTGTGGGTCTACTTCTCTTCCTGGAAATTCTATTTCCACTTTATTATTTTCCTATGGGCCGACTTCTCTTCCTGGAAGTTTTATTTCCACTTTATTATTTTCCTGTGGGCCGACTTCTTTTCTGGGGTGTTCTTCAACTGTTTAATGGTCTTCCTTTGACTTCTTGGAATCTTCCTCTCTAAGAAAAGTTGTCTAGGAGGGAATACCTCTCGCTGCTACCAAAACATCAACAGATTCTTCATTTGGCTAGTTGACAATACAATCATGTACAACATCCATTTATTTTCCATTTATATATGTAACTTGTAACAGCTTGATTGTGATGTCTCACACATTTTGCTTCCCTAATTCCAACCTTGTTCCTATCAGTGGTATTTTGATAATCTATTTCAAATGTGGTAAACTTCATTTGTTTAAGTCATCATTCTATATCATTCTGTTGAAAACATCCAATTAAAAATAGAAATTATTTTAGGCAAATTCTATGGCTCTTATCTACTTCAAGTAAGGGTGCTTCCAACGTAAATACCATTTCTACAATGCAATTAACTTCAGAAAATAATTTTTTAATATTCCACTCATATAGCTAGACTCATTGAATACTCAATTTATGTTGCATATAGCTAAACTCATAGAAACTTTGTTGCAGAGGATCCCTTTGAAAACTCTGCTGCAGAGGAACCCTTCGATGTTCCTTGCCACATTTTGTCTCTTATCCCTCCCTCCTTGCAAATCTTATTGGTACATCCCTTTCAATTTCAATTTTCTTTGTTAGTCATCTATGTCAATTGGTTCTCTTTTTACAAAGAAAGTAGATACAACTACTATAATCGGGTTTGTGTTTACATCGTGGTTTACCGTAAAGAGATCTTTACTGTGGTTTTCCTCTCCATCATCTTCTATAATTTGGTGCTCTGTTATCCATGTTGTGAGACCCCATGAATGTTAGTAATTCTTACCGATATGGCATACATTTGTTATTGTTGATTATAAATGTGAAAAGTAAGCTTGTCTGGAGTCCAACTACACTGACTTAGCAAGTAGAGTTATGACTAATTTTAGAAAATGAATTAATTCCTATTATGACTAATTATAATGTGATTCTCAATTTTTAGTGTTCCTTTTTAGTGTTCCTAGTAAAACCTGTATGTAGAATATAGTTAATGAAAAGGATTACCTCAATAAAGACCTTGGTTATTTTGGGTTGTACTGAGACCTTGGCTAATTTGGGTTTACATACATTTCTTATGGTTGATTACAATTGTGCAAAGTGAGTTTGTTTGGAGTTCAACTACAGTGACTTAGCAAGAAGAGTTATGAATAATTTTAGAAAATGAATTAATTCCTCTTATGACTATTTATAATGTGTTTCTCAATTTTTAGGGTTCCTGGTAAAGCCTGTATGTAGAATATAGTTAATGAAAAGGATTACCTCAATAAAGACTTTGGTTAGTTTGGGTTGTATTGAGACCTTGGTTAGTTTGGGTTTACATTACAAGGAGAAAATGGATAGGTAATGATCCTCAATGTTATTGAGCTGCTAAAAAACTGTTGAGAACTATTCATCATTTATTAATGACATGTGAGAATGAGGATTCTAAATATTCAACTATACAAGTTCACCCAAATAGAATGGAATGAGGATTTGCACTTGTTGGTTTAGGAGTAGTTCGCTCAAATAGAATGGAATGAGGATCTGCACTTGTTGGTTTAGGAGTAAATGGCATTTAATCTCTACCCTTTATCCCTTTTAATGTATTAAATTTGAACACATTTTCCAATCTAGTGCTATGCATGTTCAAAGATTTGTCAACCTGAGATGCCCTTATATCTGGTTTGTGGTCATTGATCCATGTCATAATGACATCTACCTTATCCTTATTTTATTCCCTTACACATAATACATTCTTTTACCTAATAACAACTTCGACCTATTAGTTAGTTGTCACTACGTGTATTCTTTTGCATAATGATATGTAACTTGTAAGAGCTTGATTGTGATGCTTCGCACATTTTTTCTTAAAGAAATTAATGTGATAATCTCTATCCATTGAGTGTATTAATGTGATAATCTCTATTGAGTGTAGTAAACTTCATTTGTTTAAGTCATCATTCTGCATCAGATCACAACCATTCACACACATCCACATTCCATATTTTTAAGCACTATATTATATAATTAGAAGTGAGGTTCACCATTACTAAGACTAAAATTAATTGTAGTTTTGTTTTTATGTTAGTGTGATAATCTCTATCTTTTGAGTGTGGTAAACTTCATTTGTTTAAATCATCATTCTATATCAGGTCACACAATCATTCACACATATCCACATTCCCTATTTTTAAGCATTATATTATATAATTAGAAGCGAGATTCACCATTACTAAGACTAAAATTAATTACAGTTTTGTTTTTATGTATTTTAATTTATTAGTTTTGATAAATTTACTTGAAATCCACACAACTTCAAATATTTTCCCATCCCAATGTCGTAGGGATAACTATTATATCTATATAATTCCCTTCTTAGTTTTCAAATGTGAACTTTTGCGAGAACAACACTGGTAAAGTATTTTTTAATTGGCTGATTGACGCCCAATAAAAACCATTCTTCTAAGCATCTTCTCTTATGGTAATGGAGGCATCTTCTCCTATGGTAATGGAGGTATTTATAGCCTCTTCTCCTATGGTAATGGAGGCATCTATGAAATATCACACGATAATTACTATTATAACATCACAAAATACTTATTATCATAACATCACACAGGTCTACATCGTCAGATGCCCTCTATACGAAATCATTATCGTGGATATGAAAAATAATTTATTTTTAATTTTTATAATAAATTAAATATAAAAAATAATTACTAGTCTTTCCTACAAAAGATTGATTGAAATTTTATTTTAAGTTTTTATAATAAATTAAATATAAAGAATAATTACTTGTCTTTCTTACAAAATATTGATTGAAGTTTTGTTAAATTATAGTATAATGGAAGTTTTGTTAAAGGTTAGAATAATTACTTTGTATTTCTTATAACAGATTGAAGTTATTTGTAAATTATAGTATGATTGAAGTTTTGTTAAAAGTTAGAATAATTATTTTCTATTTCTTAGAATAGATTGAAGTTTTTGGTAAATCATAATATAAAGGTTATCTATTCAAGTTTTTTAAAAAATGATCATAATTATAATTTGATTTTTTTTTTTATAAAATGATATAATTATAATCATCACGATTATAGTTTGATTTTTTATTATAAAATAATATAAATCATGAATAGAGTTTGAATTTTTGTTATAATATGATATAAGGACTTTCCTGCAAAAGATTAATTGAAGTTTTGTTAAATTATAATATGATTGAAATTTTTTTTGGTTAAAAGTTAGAATAATTTTTATTTTTTTTGTTAAATTATAGTATAATTGAAGTTTTTTTTGTTAAAGGTTGAAATAATTATTATTTTTTTTTTTTAGAACAGATTAAATTTTTGATAGATCATAATATAAAAGTTAAGATTGGTTGAAGTTTTGTTAAATTATAATATGATTGAAGATTTTGTTAAAAGTCAAAATAATTACTTTTTATTTTTTTATAACAGATTACATTTTTGGTAGATCATAATATAAAGGTTATTTATTCAGATTTTAAAAAAGTGATAACATCATATAATCATCATCATGATTATAGTTTGATTTTTTGTTATAAAATAATATGATTATAGTTTGAATTTTTGTTATAGTGTGATATTTGAATTTTTTGTTATAATATGATATAAGGATGTTTTTTGAAATAGATTTTATAAAATGTTATAAATAGATTTTATAAAATGTTATAATTGTGATTATAATTTGAAAATGTGGTTACATTATGATATCAATATTGTTGTTTTTAGATATATTATACATGTTTTAAAAGTTATTAATTTTTTCCAATTATTATGGGGTAGAGTGTTTTTACAAATTATTAATTTTAATTATTTATTAAAATATTAAAAAAAATAGATTTAATAAAATAGATAGTTATGAGTATTACATTTATTATGTGTGTAAAAATATATTTACTTCAATTTCAGTATTTTATTTTGTATTTGCATAGCATTGCATATCATACACGGGTTACTTGTATCAGGGAACACAACATTCCTGATGTAGTCTTCTCGTATTGGCCATAACCCCTGTTCATCCCAAGGAGCCAGTATATTTGAAGATCGAGTAATCGCTAAGAAATAAGGAGAATGGAGTCTTATATGGAATCTATCTTATGATATATTTATTTATTAAAAAAATAGTGTAAAACATCATCAAAGGAACATTCTGGGAAATTGTGTGGTAATTATTTCCTAACTCGGTATCTTGACACATGTGCCTTTGTTGTAACCAGGAACTAGGACGCCTTTGCGCTAGTAATAGGTGGAGGGAGGTAACTCCCAGAGAAGCCCTCCTAGTACGCCCCAAGTTGGGCAGTTGACTATGTATACATAAGGTTTTTTAAGTTGTCTATCGAGGGACCCCCTTTGTTGATGCTATACCCAAGCAACCTACCTAAAAACTAATATACCTTACTCAAAGTTTTTTAAATTGTCTAACAAAGAACCCCTTTATTAAGGCTCTACCCAAGCAATCTAAAAACTAATATAACTTACCTTAATATTTAAACCATAAATTTCTTACTTATTATCTTTATAAAATAGAGACATGTAACTATATCCTATAATCCTTAATCACTTATCATTATCACTTATCTTTAGAAGGTTATGACCTAACCATTATATCTCATCCCATAATTTATATTATCATTAAAATTTAACATAAATTAAACCTAACCTATAAATGCAATTATCTATATAGTAAATATAACCCCTAACACTAAACTATCAACCCATAATCCTATAACCTCTTAAACTATTATAATTCCTAATCTTTATACCACTTTGAAATCTTTAAATCTTTAAACAATTATCACCTAACTTATAATCTTCTTAATATGTATAACCTCATAATATAACTTATGGTCTTTAGTTTTTAATCCTTAGAGTATCATTATTGCTAAACTTGACTTATAAATTCCAAAATTAGATCCTAACTCCTAAACTTTATAACCCTTCTTAGTGTTCATTTATCTATCATTTAATTTTTATAATTCCTAACTTATATAACCTTTATAGTCCTTAAATTATAACACAAAATACATAACTTTTAATACTTGATTTCTATAAACCTTAATCTATATAAACAGGTCATGAAACACATAATTCGTATCATCCCTATAACCTCTAGCGCTTATCCCTAATTCATAAAATTAATAAACATTTTAACTCTTTATTTTTACAAGCCTTAAACACTATAACTCATAATACATGTAATTTTTATAAGTCTAAATGTATATAATATCTATATAACCCCAATTCTAATCAACTTAGATCCTTAATCTATATATTTTCAAAATATAATCATTATGATTATTATAACTCTAACATATGTAACTCAAAACTCTTATATCCCTCAAAATATAACCATTATAATTATTATAATTCTAACCTATGTAACTCAAAACTCTTATATCCCTTAATCCTTCTCTTTTATAATTCTTTATACCACTATTTTAAATAATTTGTAACTCATATAACTATTAATCTATATGAAATATAACCCTTATAATCCATAAATAACATTTTTTTTCATGTAATTCTTACAACTCATAACCCTTATAAGTCATAATTTATAATTCTAAGCTAATCCTTATAATCACTATCACTGATATCTTCTATACTTCTATAAGCTCTAATACTTTTCATCCTTCATCCTTATACCTTGTGATTAACACCTAAAACATATAACTCTAACCCTTCTAACCTTTATCAATGCTAAACCATAGCCCCTATAAACACAAACTTATGCAATTTGCAATCCCTATAACATTTACCAACTATAGCCCTTAATTATTATAACCTAACTTTTATAACCCCTAATTCCATTAAATTTTTAAAACTCTAACACATAATCCATTTAATACTTAAAATCTCTAAAAAAAAATAATCCATGTAACCTCCATAATCCTGATACCTAGATTCTAATCATTATAAATCCTTATACTTTTAAATTATAACCCCTAATTAATAATTCTTTTCAATAAGAAAAATATCTTATATTAGTAAATATAATAGGTCTGTTTTCAAAATCTTTACATCTTGCATATGTCTATAATGTCCTTTTTTCCACCTCTAGACTATACAACACATCTTACCAAAACTAATACATATGTTTTGAGCAAACATATAATGACTCCTTCATCCTATAAGTTATAACCTATGATTTACATATCAGTTCAAAATTACAAAAAACATGCTTGTATATGTGACCAACAACACAATATCCAACAGTGAATTTCTCCCTTGTACCAGAAATCTTTTAATTGATTGCTAATCTTTCATAGATCACTGGTTGACTTACTAAATCCATTGTATAAAAAACCCCATCCTCATCCATTTGTAAAGCTTCCTTTGATAGTTGATCAACTTTCTTGTTGAAGGTCCTATAGATATGTTGAGATTTGAGTTGATGGAAACTCTCGCTCAATCTTCTGAATTTTGTCATCCAAGGTTGTAATGACATCACTTGTAAGTTATTAGAAAACCAGTCAATAATGATCTTTGAATCACCTGCCAGTAGTAACCTTGTTACCTTCTTGAAATTTGCAAAATATAAAATCCACCACAAAGCTAAAAGTTCCCCTCTAGTGTTGGTCCCTCTTACACAATTCATTTTTATTCTGAAAGTTCCCAGGACTGGGCATTTTAATACAACACCTACCACACACTTTGTACCCATTTCTTGTGAGGCTCCGTCAAAGAACCCCACTGCTAAATCCCAAACCAGGATGGGAGGCCTATCAAACCTTATAATCATGGAGAACTGGACAACTTTAATTTATCCCAAGTCTTGTAAGATACAAGTACAAACTCTGCCTAGATTAGGAATAACATCTTCAAAAATAACCAAATTTCTATGTTTCCAAACCTCCCAGTAGATAAAGCATGGAATTTCTTCCCTATTCTCCTTCTTCCTTATCCATCTGTTTAAACAGTCCTCAATCTATCCTCCTTCCCAAACACTATGTAGCTTTAATTCCTTTGAGATTGAAAGCCAAATATATTTTATAAAATTGCGCTCAACAAAAATATGGTTCATTGTTTCCTCACAAATCCCACACATGACACACTTACTCGGACCATTAAATCCTCTTTTCTTCAAATTTTCCCAAGTAAGAATTTTATGTTCTAACATCATCCAAATAAACAATTGGAATTTTAAGGGCAACTACCATTTCCAAAGATTAGTATACCAATACATAGGTTATTCTACCCTCTCCTCCAAAAGTAGTACTTTATAGGTTTTTTTAGCATTTACTTGACCCCTTTTTGTATCCCAAGACCACAATACTATGTCTTTTTCATTATTCAGTTCTATACCCAAACCAATTAAACCCTTAATAAAGTTTGTCCATTCATTTTTTTGTTCTCCTTCCAACCCTAGGATCTCAGCCTTTTTCTAGCTAGTATGATTGGAAACCTCCATATTACTAGCTTCATCATGTGCCAGAAAATGAATCCCTTGTGCCTTCATAATAAGATTTCTTGATAATTTATAATAATTATATGACCCAACCATCGGATTTTCCCCTATTCAAACAATATTCCCATTCCCAGGTGATCCAGGTGGATATCGGTGGCCACCCACCTTTTCCAAATGGCTCAAAACAGTTTTCTGGCAATTTTGACAATTTACCATTTTTAGCAGGTTTTAACTTCTGGGGCCACTTTGAGGGCCCAAATGAAGGTTTTTCAAGATATAGGTTCTTAATGATATCCAAAGGCATGATTGAGCCCCCAAAATGAATCTCCTCGTCGATACCTTTCCAACGAGCTATCACAGGCCTAAAACGGAGATCGTATGCAAAAGTTACGACCCCAGGAAGTTGATGTACTCACTTACCCAAACGGGGCCCACATGACTTTTGGCACTTCATCTCCTAGGGTTAGGTTTTTGGATGTCTAGGGTTTTTGGCATTCCTACTTATTTTAAAAAGGCCTTTAGAGCCTCATTGTAATCATCTTCTTGCGAATGCGAGTAGCCGTCACATCTCTTCTCAAAGATAAGCTGCCACCATTCTAGCGAGTCTTTCACTCTATATTTTTACAGTCTCTGTACATTTCTTTCATTAATAGAAATCATGTATTACTATATATCTCTTTTTATGGTTGCATCTCTGATACATTTCTGTTATATTATTGAATACCTGCGATATCTCTATGAATTTCTTTATTATATCTCCGATCTCATTTCGTGCTAAAAATAATATGGATCAGTGGTATCAAAGCAGGCTGCTCTTGATCGTTTTTTCAGTGCATGTCCCCGACGAGGTCCGAGTATAGAAAGTTGGGTCTCGATTTGTCTCTCTTGAAGACAATTGCTCTTGCACACCCAAGAAACCCTCAATGGCGGAAGAAAAGAAAAACGACGGAGTAGACGATCCTATCAATCTGTTGCTTGAGCAAACTCTCACGTGATAGAGGGACGAAATGATGGAGAATTTTTCCCACATCCTTCAACGCCTTTCAATAGAATCAAGTGCATATTCATCAAGTGGCCACTTTGGAGGCACATCGCCTTTCAAGGTACAAGTTAATTTTGATATTCCTATATTTGAAGGACAAATAGATGCAGAAGCCCTAGAAAAATGGTTAACTCTGCTAGAGGGTTATTTCTCTGTTCACAACTTTTCTGAAAAAGAAAAGATCACCTTTGCACTCCTTAAAGCTCTCCCTCATGTCAAACATTGGTGGGAAACTTACTGGGAGCAAAGTTCCACAGAGGAGTCTGGAAAATATGGGGTCGATCCCACTTGGGATTTTTTTGTGGATGCGGTAAAGGAACAGTATTACCCTGTTGGAAACTATGCAGACCAGTGCATGAGATGGACCAAATTGCGGCAAGAGAGGGGCCAAGCAGTTCCGGAGTTCACCAATATCTTCCATACCTTGCGCACCAAGTTGGGTATCAAAGACTCTGAGCGACATTTAGTTCTGAAATACCGTTGGGCTCTACACAGATACATCCAGACTGATATGGATTTTCTGGACATCTCATCACTCAGTGTTGCTTATCGATATGTTGTTAAAATTGAGAAGAAATTTAAGCACCAGAACAAACGGGAATTCGGGTCTACAAATCCACAACAACCAAAGTATGACAAAGATGGCCCTAACAAACAGTCTCCTGAAAACTAGTCCAAGACACAGGAAAAGAAGGGTCAAGGGAAGACAAAGAAGGACACTGGAAAATGGTGTGATTTCCACAAAATCCCCTGGCACAACAATGATGAATGTCGCTCAAAACAGTCATTGGTGGTTGAGATCAAAGACAAGGAGCTGAACCCTGATTCAGAATCTGATTCTAAAAATACTGGTAAAGGGTAGATCATTGACGCAGACCCCACTGCTATTGTCGTGACCGCAGCAATTCAACCAGAAGAGCCAACAGATCCTGAAGAGGGGGGGCACATTTTTCATTCATAGATGTGGAGGAAGGGGACCCTGCTGCATTTTATTGTTGATAGCGGAAGCCAGAAAAACCTCATCTCAGCAGAGGTCGTCAAACAATTGGGATTGTCAACA
>JASDQU010100045.1:462561-489122 GCA_032191745.1 Picea mariana | reverse complement strand
AATTTCTTCTTTCCCTTGTCTCCATGGCTGAATGTCTTCTTGAAACCCTCATGAGTATCGTTCCTTCCCCTTGCTTCCAAATGAGTAGCCTGTACACAAACTTCATCTAGATTCGAAGGATTAAACATGAGTATAGTATGCCTCAAATAACTATGCAAAGCACCAATATATTTGAACAATGTTTCCTGTGAAGACAAATCAACTCCCAAAACCAAAGCTCTTCTCCTAAATTCCTGAGTAAAACTTTGTACATTCTGTCCTTTAGCTTGTCTAAAATTCTGCCATTCCATAGTTGCCTTTTGTTTATATGCCAATGGATAAAACTGTTTTTTAATTGCTATAATGAAATCATTCCAAGAAAGCAAAATTTTTCCATGCTTTTTCATTTCCTCCTGAGTCTTAGATTCCCACCAAATAAGTGTTGAACCATCTAATCTTAATGAAGCAAGCTGAATTTTGGTTTCATCATCTTGAATCTTTTGTATTCTACAATATACTTCAATTTGACGTATCCAATTATCTAACTTTTCAGCGTTAACTTCTCCATTATAAATTGGCAATTCAAATTTTATATAAAAGCTTTAATGAAGGAATTTGCGAAGGAGTTTTACCATGCCCCTTTGGAGAATTCGGAAGATGTTTCGAACTGGTAGAAGAAGAAGAAGAAGATGATGATGATGGAGGAGAGGGTGGTGGAGAAGCACCACTCCCTCCATTTCCGCCTGGAGTTTTGTCACCACCGCCTCCCTTATGCATTGAAGGGTTAGAGCCTTCACCCTATGACATTATGTTCCTTTCCATCAAGATCTTCATCATCTCTCTCAGCTCCATGAAAACCTCTCTGAGATCTTCATTTTCGGCCGTAACACGTTCATGACTTTCTGCACAAGCCATGCTTGGTGAATGTCTCTCTGAAAACTTGCGGTGAATGAATATGCTTCCTCCTTGTCGGATGAGAACTTGGCTCCACAAGTTGACCTTCTCCTCTTGTGAGTTTCAACCTTGTGAGCATCATAAACAAAACTTGCAAACAATCAAGTCTTCAAAACCAGTGCTCTGATACCAACTTGATCTAAAAATGAAGAAGACTTGAAAAACTTGAAAATTATTGCAAGTGAATGTTATGTGTTTAAAGAAAATGGATCAGTTTGCAACACATAGATTAAAGGATTACTTATGCAAATTACACATAGATAGAATCATAATCATTGAACATAAACACATAAGCACAACAATTGATAAAGGAGTTCACCCCTCTCTCGGGCTACATCTCCTGGTCCAACTTCCAATGGATCATTATTATTAATTGCTCAAAAAGTGCTCAAAAACATGTCTTACAATGCTCAAACTGACAAACCGACTGCTCCAATGGCTTCAGAGCGTCCAAAAACCCCTGTCTGGGCTCTTTCGGCACCTCAATTGGTCGAAAAATGAAGAAGTTATGCCCCCTGGAAGTCTCCCTCTTCAAGCTTGTTGTCTCTGCATCTACAAAACGCACCCCTCCAATTGAACCTGGATCACACGCATTTTAAAACGTGAAAACCCAGCACCAGGCGCAACCGTGCCAACGGTGCAAACCGTAGGACGGTTAAGGGCGCGCCAGCCCCTAACCGCGTAGGCACCTGGGCATATGGCGTAATGTGACCTCGCGCATGGGCAAAAGTGGTTAATGGTTATAACCGTTGAAACTTCCTCCGCGCTCTAGGTCGCGGGCATATGGCATACGACATGTGACCAAGGGTCATATCAAAACCCCACGCCAACAACTGCGCACATATAACATGGTCACATGTGTTATGTAATAGGACCACGGGTCGGGGCTAAGCCCCGGCCCGACCCCCCACCAAAACGATACAAAATGCAACTTAAATACAATATTACCCGCATACATATTAAGAAACAATCAGCGGCATGTTGGTTAGCAGAGGACTTGTGAAGGCTTACATAGTGGGGAAGGTTTGGGGGTCGAACCCCGCGGAATCCCATAACATTTTTACATACAACCATAAACCAAACAATGAGTGACACGTGGCGCCCACAGATTGGGCCACGTGTCCTCATACCATTGGCCAAAAGACACGTGTCGCTCCTGGATTCGACAATTTCCAACCAATCAACATCTGCCACGTCACCACTGTACGGTCGTACGGTCTATACGGTCTTGCCATGCCAGACTGTACGGACTGGTACAGTCAGCATCAAATTTTTTGCCTGTTTAGCTTGACGAACAAATCGCGATATCTTCTCCATACGGAGTCCGTTTGACAAAGTAAATATACCGCTGGAATCAGGAAGACAAGATGGACGCAATGGAACTATTTTCATCGCATTCCGAGAACTTTGAAATTTGAGCAAAATTTGATCCCCTGATCACCTCCACTGGTTGATCAGACAGGTAAGATGGGTTCTCAATGAACTCCACAGATCCACGACTCTCATCGCTTCGTAACTCTGGCGTTCGGGGAGTTTGGTGCTATCACATCTCTGTTCTCCCGAAGTAGGAATTCACTGGACTTACCTCGGCGTAGATCCAATGGCCAAGGGGACTCTCGAATACCCTTAGATTTGTGGCTTGCGTTACTTCATGATTGATGAATGGATCTAGGTTTAACAATGAGGCAGGTCTATCGGCCACAATTAGGGAGACCACTAGGTGCTAGTCAACCTTGTGGGTAACCATAACAATCAATTTCCTTTGGCCGATTCACAAATGGTAGGGTCATAATACTCCAGAGCTTTGAATTGTAGAAGTTTCGAAGTTAGAAAGGCTTAGCTCCTTTCGGGCCTAGTGAAAGGTTCCCAGACCTTAATCACATGGGTCCTTTGAAAACTCTCACGGGCTACACGCTAATCTCTTAGCCGTGAATTGGTTAAGGATATGGGCATGAGCCCTTGGTCACATGATTGAAAGGTCTGAAGGAGGCGCCCTCCTTCCATAGGGTTTGAACTTAGTATTCCTACAAAGGTAGATTCTAGAGGTCGACAGAACTTATGCATCCCAATAAATCCTTCCACGACACTCTTGTAGGCTTACATCTCATAGCTTTCTAGATGCTAAGTTGAGGAAAGAAAAAGACCGCTCAAAATCATGGGTTCACAGAGGGACAATACATATTTCTACCTTAATCATTCAATACAGAAATCAGTCATAAACATATAAATATATTCAATCATTATTTCCATTTCAATACACAGAGTATGAAAATACTTATCAGGAAACCAAAATTCATGAAGCGACTGCTAAAAGGGGTGCCTATTTCCACCCAACCATAGGCACAACCACTCCTGAAAGATTTACCACTGGCCACCCTCGAGCTAGACCATGATTCTCTGAGAGAGACTCTTTCTTCTTACTCAACGAGAATCAGGGACAGAGGTTACTCTCCTCCTCCCATGGGATCTTGACAACTAGTTTTCTCTGTACCAAGTAAGGAGGTCTGCACGAGTACTTCCACAGTCACTCATCAACCCCGTTTATCATCTTGAAACGAAAACCCTGCCAACATCTTATTATGTCCAGAACGATCTTATTTCACAGTTCTTCTTTGAACCAGAGAGTTGTAAGCACTCTTTTCTCTTCTTGAGATTGGTCTTTCAACTTTGCTTCCTCACAGATCTGCCTCTTCCCCCCCTGAATTACCTCTTTTCTTGCCTTCCTTAGCAAGGTTTCTTAGGTCTAAATCCGAAGCTCATGGTCAGGTCTGGAATTATTTCATATGGGTTCTCTATCCCATCTCCTCATTAACTCTTGAAGAGGACTCTTCCAGTTACCAATCTGGTTGGTAATTCATTTCTGGGTCAGAGGATTGTTCTGGGTCTGAGCCATTAAATCCAGTAAGGTACTTTTTTGGTGGGGGGTCATCTCAACCATTTTTGTTTCCCCTCACGATCTCTCTCATATCATCATGGTCTATCTTGGAAAACCCCCCTTTTAGTAGTTATGCAACACTTATCCATTTTCTATTAATAACAAAAAATACATACATTGACCTTTTATACAAAAAGGTTCATCAAATCCAATATTCACACATATCTAGTATGCCATAGTCTCTTGGCCAATTATAGTTATATTTACAAACTGGGGGAAACATGGGTATGACAATCCCCTCCCCCTTAAAGTAACATCGTCCTCGATGTTCTATCTGCCATTGTGTTATGTATGTACAAAAGTAAACAAAAATGGGTATGCATGTTTCATGGCATCCTCCATTTCCCATGTAGCCCCATCTGGGCCAAAGTGTTTCCACTGCACCTTGACCTGTGCAATGGTTTTGTTCCTGAGTGGGGTTTCCTTCCTATCTATTATGCATTGAGGTTCTGGAAGGAATTTTCCCTCTGGTTCCACCTGAATCACAGACCAGTCAATTATATGATTAGAATCTTGTACATGTTTATTCAATAATGAAACATGGAAAACATCATTTTCCTTCACTGTGGGAGGAAGCGCTGATCTATAGGATACAAGTCCCACTCTATCCAAAATTTCAAAGGGTCCACAATACCAAGGTGCCATCTTGGCACACACTACCATTCTTAAGGAGCTTTTCCTGGGTCTAACTCAGAGATACACATGATCCCCTGTTTTGAACTCTCTAGGAGTCCTCTTTCGATCTGTACAGATTGTCTATCTATCCTGAGCCACTTTCAGATTCTATTTTATTTGAGTTACTTTTTGTTCCATTTATTTCAACATATCTAGCCTGATTGTAATTCTAAATTCTGTCTACTGGGTTATCCCAATTGATTGGAATCTTGCACTGTCTACCATAGAGGCCCTCAAAAGGGCTCATCTTCAATGACTCTTGATAGTCATTGTTGTAGGCAAACTCTACCAGTGGTAGGTAGTCTTCCCACTTCTTAGGTCGATGCATTACATGCATCCTTAACATGTCCTCTAGCACTTGGTTTACCCTCTCCGTACATCCATCAGTTTGAGGGTTATCGGTTGTACTAAATAGAAATTTATTTTCAAAACTAGCAAACAGAGATTTCCAAAATCTTGAAGTAAATTTCGTATCTTTGTCAGATATGACAAAGATAAGAAATTACTAGCAATAAATATCTATTTCATGAAAATACTAGTAATATCCATTTCCTTGCAAGTTGACTTGACGAGAATGAAGTGAGAAACCTTGCTCAATTTATCCACAACTACCATGATTACATCATTCTGTTTGGATGATTTTGGTAACCCTGTGATGAAATCCATGGAGATGGTTTCTCATTTCCATTTTGTAATTGGTAGGGGCTCTAATAGCATTGTTGGATGTCGATGCTCTGCCTTAACCTACTGACATTCTAGACATTTGGCTAAGTAATCAACTATGTCCTTTTTCAGTCCTGGCCAATAAAATAGTTTCCTAGTGGTTGTGATCATCTTCCAATAGCCAGGATGACCAATATATGGTATTTTTTGTAGTTTATCCATCATGAACCTCTTCAAGTCTTCATAGTTCGAAATATACAACCTACCTTTGTAAGTTAGCAGGCCACCATTCAATAATTGATAACCTTCGTACTTCATCCCTGTGGGCTCTTGTTCTAAGTATGATTTTACAGTCTTGAAAAATGCATTTGTTTCTTGTGCACTTTTGAATCTCTCCCTGACATCCATTTCATAGGTGCTTACGGTTTCCAAGTGAATCAATTTCATAATTCTTCTAAGGGCATCGGGCACCCTATTTCTTTTCCTTTGATATGTTTGATTTCAAAATCAAGCTCACTAAGGAAAGTTATCCATCGAGCTTGTCTAGTATTGAGTTTTGGTAGATCAAATAGATACCTCAACCCACTATGTTATGTCATAAGAACAAATATTCTACCCATGAGGTAATGCCTCCATATTTTTAAAACATGTACCATGGCGGCCAATTCTAGATCATGGGTCACATAATTGATTTCATGTTCATTCAATTTTCTGGATTCGTAGAAAATTACATGTTCTTCTTACATAAGGACTTCTCCAAGTCCTTCCTTGATGGCATCTGTACACACAAGGAAGTCCTTGTTTGGATCTGTAATATTTAGCACAGGTGCATTGGTTAGAAGGAATTTCAACTCTCGGAATCTCTCTTCACATTATGATGTCCAAATGAATTTAATTCCCATTTTTTGAAGGGAAGTGATTGGGAAATCAATCTTGTAAAATCCTTTTATGAACCTCCTATAGTATCCTGCTAGGCCCATAAAGGATATGATATCAGATACATCCTTTGGGGTATTCTAATCCATAATGCCTTTGATATTGTCGGGATCAACTGCCACCCCTTCTTCATAAATAACATGGCCTAAGTAATGGACTTGTTTCCGGAAAAATTTACACTTACTAAACCTAGCATAGAGTTGATGTTCTCTTAGTAATTGAAGTACTAGCTTAAGATGTTCTTCATGCTCTTCCCTATTCTTGGAATAAATTAGGATATCAACAATGAAAATGAATACAAATATGTCTAAGAACTTACTGAGTACATTAGTCACTAAGCACATAAAAGTGGTGGGTGTTGGATCATGTTGTCATTGATGCCAAATATTGATGTCAAGTCATTGATTGATGTCAATTGATTGATTGAGTTTTCCTTGATGTGAATGGATAGATGACAAGTGGAATCATAGTCATTAATATGATGAATAGTTGGTTTGATGTAAAGATGAGTCATTATTATCTTATCATGGTTGATAAGGTGTACAAATGGATGAATTCCAAAGTGGTACCCTTATGGTGAAATCCCTCACGGGAAGACGCTTTACGGTTGAGTTATCCTAGAAGGATGGTTGGAGAGCCCATGCTTATATGTGAAATAATGAGATGAAGATCAATAAAGTTTTTGGTGAAACTATCCTAGATGGATAGTTCTTGTCATGCCATTTTTGGTGGTATGTGGAATGTCACATAACTCCTCATAGTTTGATAGTTATGGCCCTACAAAGATGAAGGACCCTCATATGTTGGCTTGAAGCCCCAAGAGATCAAAGAAGTCAAAGTGCTTGAAAAGAAGAAATCATTATTTAAATAATGAAGTAAAGTGACAAAGTCAATGAGGATTATTTAAATAATAAAGTGAAGTGACAAAATCAAAGAAGATTATTCAAATGATAAAGTGAGGTGACAAAGTCAAGAAGAAATATTTAAATGATAAAGTAATGGAGAACTTTCTATTTATGGAAAGTGGTTAACCATAAAAAGAGGAAAATAGGTTAAGTGACCTAGAAGTGACCTATAAGATAGCTACTTGGAGAGTATAAATAAGAGGCAAGGGTCTCTTGTGAAATGCACCTCTTATGTAACTTTTGTGTATCTCTTATGTGCATCCTTGAGCATGTATTGAAGATCTATTCTGAGAGGGAGAGCGTCTGAAGGATCTCATGGACGCATCAAAGTTTCGGCAAGTCTGAGATCATGACGACAAAAGTCTCGGAAGCTCAAAAACCCTAGTTCCTGAGGTATACGCGGGATGTAGTGAGCTAGGGTGTGTACATACGCAGGTTGTATGAGGATAGGATGCATACAGTGAGTGAAGTCATGAAGACTTATGATTGAGCTGATGAAAGGATCTTAGAGACTGAAGCAGGTTCCATATCTACATTCTATGGGGTCAGATCTACCATAGAAAATCTGGTATGGTTACATTGTTGTCATGATGGATAATTTTGCTTGTTGTGTAGTGAATGCTTAAGGCATTCTTGGTATGGATGTTGTGATGTGGTTTGTGTTGGTTGATGGAGTGAGCAACGCTCTTATGATTCAGTACTGATATGATTGTTATAGTATATTGGTTGTTTGTACATGATGGGTAGCATTCATATTGTATGGTTGAGGAGCATGAGTTTGTTGTAGAAGAACATAGATGTGTTGAGATTGGTTATGGTTCATATAATACAATGACAAGATCATAAGTGGATGTGACAGAAAAGAAAGAGTCTGAAGGGCCAGAAAGATGAAGTTTCAAAAACACTAGTTTCTGAAATCATACGCAGGCTGCATTGAGCCAGAGCGCATACATATGTGGGATGCACTACTGGTAGGGCGTGTACATATGCGTGCTGAACTATTGATAGGTTGCGTACCTGTTGACAAATTGACATCTTTTGAGGATTGTTGCCTCATCTCAGTTGGTGTTGAGTGTGTAAGATGAGTCTTGCATTATAGAGTTGGTTCTCTTGTAGAGTTTTACTCTATTCAGTTGTTGTTGATAACCCAAGGATTGAAGACCGTAATAAAAAGAAAATTGTACATACATCTTGTGTTCCTTGTGATGATGACTTGTTGATGATATAAGTTGTTGTTATATGTTGTTGATGTATATTTACATTTGAATGGTTATGAATGACAGTAATAAGTAATGAGGAAATGGTGATTGCTAAATAAGAAGTTTGTGAAGGGGAAGTTTTGGGAGAAAGATCCCTACACTGTTTACCCCCCTCTATCAGTGTAGATGGTGTGTCCAACAATTGGTATCAGAGTAGGCCTTCACTATAAGCCTTAACAAGGTTGGATGAGATATATGGACACACAAATGGATGATGAAGTTTCAATCCTTGATGAGGAAAACTGTTCTACATGGAGAATAGAGATGAGAGTACATTTGAAGGAAATGGGAGCGAGTATTTGGAAGGTAGCCATTGGTGGATCAGTTTCCTTGAAGAACAAGTCAAAGTTTGCAGCTCAAAGGGAAGGAAAGAAGAATGATGCATTGGCTCTCAAGACCATTCTTAGTGGACTCTCAAGCCCTATCAAAGAGAGCATAGGAAAATGCACTTCCACCAAGGATCTATCGCTAAAGATAGAAGAGACATATCAAAGCAAGAAGGAAAATATTGAAGACCACTCCATCAAGATCATAAAAGGAAAAGAATCTCCAAGAACTCTTGATTACATTATTTCTAAATGTGATGATGTTGACAAAAAGGAAGATCTTGAAGACATTTCAAATGAAGACAAAGAATCATGTGATGATGTTGGCAAAGAGGAAGATCTTGAAGACGTTTCAAATGAAGGTAAAGAATCTCCACAAACCCTTGATTGCAATAATTCAAAATGTGATGATGTTGAATTTTTATCTACAAGTGAAGAAGAGAATCTAGAAGTACTTTGGATAAAATCAATTGATTGTTATCCCATGGAAGAAGTAGAAGAAAAACTATTGGAGCTTAAAGAGAAATTTGAAACAAGTCTATATGAATGTAGCAATGACCACTATTATATAGACTATAGCTATCTTTCGGATAACACTAAAAAGTTTCTTAAGAAGAGTCAAAATCACATCTTGAAGTTAAAGGAAATGCTCAAAGATCAAGAAGAGAGTAATAAGACTCAAGTTGATAGAAAGGAAGAAGAGATCACAAGGCTAAAGAATGAAAAATAAGACAAGAAGTTAGATGATGAGATTAGCAAAAGTTTTGAAATTATTGTCCATCTCAAGACCCAAATTGAAGAAGCCAAAAGGGTAGAGGAACTATTGAAAAATCAAATAAATGAAAAGGAAGAGTCATGTCATAAGTTAGATGCTAAATTTGTTGACCTTAGAAAGAAAGTAGAGAAGTCAAACAAATTCTTGAATAGTTCACAAATCTTGAATGAGATCTTGGAAAGTCAAAGATCACCAAATGATAAATTAGGTCTTGGATACAAGGGAGAAGCTACACATGTTGAAGCAAGCACCTCAAAGAAGCATGAGGTAAGTCCCTCACTCTCAAAGGATGAAGATAATGTTGTAAGACAACCATCTACAAAAGGAAAGAAAAATTTAAAAAGAACAAAGCAAGGAAGACATCAAGAAGCCATTCTTACACCTCAAAGAAAATGGACACCAAAGAAAAGGTATGAAAGTGTTTTTCATGGTCAATGTTATTCATGTAATGAATATGGTCACAAAGCTTTGGAATGTAGATCTTATGCAAGGAGAGATAATGGAAGATTTCATAACACTACAAGGTGTTGGAGATGTGATCAAGTAGGACACATTGTTGTTCAATGTCACAACATGAGATGCTACAGTTGTAGTGGATTTGGCCACAAATCCCAGGATTGTTGAAACACAAGAAGAAGGTCCACAATGAGGACTTCACATAGCATGACTAGAAGAAGGAATGAAGTAAGGAAGGGAAACATATTTGAAAGGATGGAAGCTCATAGCTCAAGTTCTGAGAAGCAGGGAAACCTTCAGAAGTGGGTGAAGAATACTGAACAACCAGAGCATAATGAAAGCATTAAGGGAAGCTCAAGCGAGACATCTACAGAATCATACGCAGATGACAGTGGTGACAGTCGTGTACATATGTAGACTGACCTTGAATAGGTCGCGTACATACGCGATCTGTCTGTGCAGCAGGTAAGTGGTAAAGCCTAGGGAAAAAGGCTATGCACATGGGTTGCAGCTTGATCTGAGGGTATAACTCTGTGATGCAGTGTTATCGGGCTAATTGTTAAGTGCAAACACAAATCAATCCCCCTAGCTTCACTACGAAACTAGAACAAAATAAGGCAATACACTAACATTTCCTTAGATTCAATTATCAAATGAGAAATGGATCTAGAACATACCTTTTAAATATCAAAGATTTGACTTCACCAATGCAATCCAAGCTTCGTCGTAAGGCTTATAGAGAAATATCTACAAAGGAACATAAGCCAACGAAGACAAGAATAACATATTCTATTCGATATGAAACTATGTATGTGATCAAGGAATCATACAATATGGAAAAATAACATTCATATAGGAAAAAAAAGCATATCTGTATTAAAGAATGTGGAAGAAATATGCAACCAAATGCCTTGATGTTATCAGGTTCCTTCCAACAGTTCCTTGATTCCCACACACTTCTAATCCACGAATTATGAGACTGTAGATCTGATAGCTACTCACAATCTATCTTGACAAAGCAAAGCTCAAAGCTAATATACAAGCTCCAAAGAATCCAAGCTACAAAACCCAAGCTAACTTTATCCATGAGAGATCCTCTCATTTTATAAGCTAAAGAGGATAATGTGAGAAGGTTAGGATGATCCCACTAAATCATGAAAGTGAATAAGATCCAAACTGTTCGGAGGCCACCTCACCATAGAAGCTTCTCCTTCTAGCAGCATCGAGAAGATGCCCGTTTTTCACACGTACAAAAATTGGTGCACCCTAGATATAGTGCAACATGTGACGACGTTGCAGTATAGATTTAGAGAAGGGTGCAGTGATCAAGCATCGCTGCACCCTGTGTATAGTGCAGCCTGCGGCGATCTTCCTTAACAGGGTTTTTACAAAGGAAAATACAATTTCTTCTCTCAGGAAAAGTTCTTATCCCTTCTTTCTTCAAGAATTCAGGCTATTGATCCTTCTAAAGACAAAGGATATGTTTAGATCATTAATGGTCATAAGAGTGAAGAAAATAATGTGTAACATGCAGGGTATGACATAGTTTGTTTCAGGTTCTGACATTGTTTGTTGCAGGTTTTCATGTTTACATATTGGATTTTGTAATGTCATGATATAAAATGAAAGGCTATCTTGGATGGGTGGCACTAACCCATGAGTATGGATTGAGGCATTTACTGTTGAAGAACAATGTTGGTTATGACAATAAAGTTATGGCACCTTGGTTATGTGATATATCTTGATGATGCTAACTAGAAATGTCATTGATCTATTGCAACACACTACTAGTACATGTATTATTGGATGCTTAGTATTTGTTGTAGTGAATGGAGGATTGAGGTTGATGAGTTGGTGTACGTGGTTGGTACATATTTGAGTTTCATTGATATGTCTTATGATGTATTATTGGAAACATTTTTTTGTGGATATTTAGGTGCATGCATGTGGCATATGGTTGGACTACATATTGGGACATGTAGTTGGTGGGTCAATGAGGTGATCATGTTATACATCATTGATGAGCTTGATCTATAGTTGATGCATGGTTGGTACACTTCTAGTACATTGGTAGAGGCACCTACTAGCAAGTTGATTGGCACATGTTTTATGGCATACATGCATGAGGATTCATTTTGTTTTGGTGCATTGTTGATAGTGGGGATACATGTTGATGTACATGTTTGGTACACTCATAGATGGTATATGTTTGGATGATATGATGAGACACTTGATTGATTGAGATACATGATTATGGCACTTGGTTCATTGTGGAGACATATCATGAGTGATATGACACATGTTTGACATATTGGTAGATGCACACGGTTGACATGTTGGTAGAGGCACATGGTTGGCATGTTGATAGAGGCATATGATTGGTACACCATTGGCACATGTTTTTAGCATATGGTTGATACATTCCATTGATGATATCTTATGACACATTGTATGGTGTTGATATACATGGTTGATGTACATGGGTGTTGTACATCATGGGCACACAATTTGGTACATGATGTACTTGGTTGATGTCTTATTCATGATTCTCTTGTTGACATATCTTTTGTTTCATGGTACATAATGCATTTGATGCATGGACAAGTCCAAGGATTGTTATGTGGTAGCTTATTGTTCATACTGCAGAGAAGATAGGGGGAGACATACCCATAGGGGGAGTCATTCTTCTTCCCATGATTCTAGGAGGAAAGAGCCCTATACTTGGAGAAAGAGAACATAGGCATAGTTCCAGGGGGAGCGCTGGTCACAGGGGGATAATGAGTGATGTATTTTAAGCATTACATTAGAGTGAGATCCCTTGTTAAAAAGGGGAGAGATGATTCAGAAGCATTCAGACAAGGGGAGAGATAGTCAAAGGGAGAGTAGCCCCAATGGGAGAATGACCCTTTTCCATTGATGTCAAAGGGGGAGAGATAGTCACATTGATTTGATTGATATTGATGTGGATAGATAGTCACATTGATATATGGCTATTGATGTAGAGAATGCCTCGTCTACATGTTGACATCAATGATTGATGTGGACATCAATGTTGATATTGCCATCAATGCCAGAGGGGGATATTGTTGGATCATGTTGTCATTGATGCCAAAGATTGTTGTCAAGTGATTTATTGATGTCAGGTGATTGATTGATGCCAAAGGATTGATTGATTGATTGACTGATTTGTCCTTGATGTGAAAGGATAGATGACAAGTGGAATCACAATCATTAATATGATGCATAGTTGGGTTGATGTAAAGATGAGTCATTATTGTCTTATCATGGTTGATAAGGTGCACAAATGGATGAACTCCAAAGTGGTCCCCTTATGGTGAAAGCCCTCATGGGAAGACGCTTTACGGTTGAGTTATCCTAGAAGTATGGTTGGAGAACCCATGCTTATATGTGAAATAATGAGATGAAGATCCGTGAAGTTGTTTGTGAAACTATCCTAGACGGATAGTGCTTGTCGTGCAATTTCTGGTGGTATGTGGAATGTCACATAACTCCTCATAGTTTGAGAGTTATGGCCCTATGAAGATGAAAGACCCTCATATGTTGGCTTGAAGCCCCAAGAGGTCAAAGAAGTCAAAGTGCTTGAAAAGAAGAAATCATTATTTAAATAATAAAGTAAAGTGACAAAGTCAAGGAGGATTATTTAAATAATAAAGTGAAGTGACAAAATCAAAGAAGATTATTTAAATGATAAAGTGAGGTGACAATGTCAAGAAGAAATATTTAAATGATAAAGTAATGGAGAACTTTATATTTATGGAAAGTGGTTAACCCTAAAAAGAGGAAAATAGGTTAATTTATCTAGAAGTGGGTTAAGTGACCTAGAAGTGACCTAGAAGATAGCTACTTGGAGAGTATAAATAAGAGGCAAGGGTATCTTGTGAAATGCACCTCTTGTGTATATTTTGTGTATCTCTTGTGTGCATCCTTGAGCATGTATTAAAGATCTATTCTGAGAGGGAGAGCGTTTGGAGGATCTCATGGACACATCAAAGTTTCAGAAAGTCTGATATCATGACGATAAAAGTATCAAAAGCTTATAAACCCTAGATTTTGAGGTATACGCGTGCTGCAATGAGCTAGGGCGCATAGATATGTGGGTTGTATGAGGACAGGGCGTGTACAGTGAGTGAATTCATGAAGAATTATGATTGAGCTAATGATAGGCTCTTGGAGACTAAATCATGTTCCAGATCTGCATTCTATGGGGTCAGATCTGCCATAGAAACTCTGGTATGGTTAAATTATTGTCTTGATGGATACTCTTGCTTGTTGTGTAGTGAATGCTTAAGGCATTCTTGGTATGGTTGTTGTCATGTGGTTTGTGTTGGTTGATGGAGTGAGAAACACTCTTATATTTAGTACTGATATGATTGCTATAGTATATTGGTTGTTTGTACATGATGGGTAGCATTCATATTGTATTGTTGAGGAGCACGAGTTTGTCGTAGAAGAACATAGATGTTTTGAGATCAGTTATGGTTCATATAATACAATGACAAGATCATAAGTGGATGTGACAGAAGAGAAAGAGTTTGAAGGGCTAGAAAGATGAAGTTTCAAAAACCCTAGTTTATGAAAGCATGCACAGGCTGCATTGATCCAGAGTGTGTACATACGTGGGCTGCACTACTGGTAGGGCGCATACATACACATGTTGAACTATCGATAGGTCGCATACCTGTTGACATATTGACATCTGTTGAGGATCATTGCCTCATCTCAGTTGGTGTTGAGTGTGTAAACTGAGTCTTGCATTATAGAGCTGGTGCTCTTGTAGAGTTGTACTCTATCAAGTTGTTGTTGATAACCCAAGGATTGAAGTCCATAATAAAAAGAAAATTGTACATAAATCTTGTGTTCCTTATGATGATGACTTGCTGATGATATAAGTTGTTCTTATATGTTGTTGATGTATATTTACATTTGACTAGTTATGAATGACAGTAATAAGTAATGAGTAAATGATGATTGATAACTAAGAAGTTTGTGAAGGGGAAGTTTTGGGAAAAAGATCCCTACACTATTCACCCCCCCTCTCAGTGTAATCGGTGTGTCCAATAGTGGGTGCATTGGTTAGCCCAAATGGCACCACCACAAATTCATAGTGACCATATCTTGTCCTAAAGGTTGTTTGGTGGATGTTTTCATCCTTAATTCAGACATGATGGTATCCAGACCTCAAGTCAATCTTGGAGAAAATTGTAGCACCCCTTAATTAGTCAAACAAGTCATCGATCATTGGCAAGGGATAGTTATTCTTGATGGTCATTTTATTGAGTTTCCTATAGTCTATGCACAACCTAAGTGTGTCATTCTTATTTTTCACAAACAAGGTTGGTGCTCCCCATGGAGACACACTAGGTCGAATGTAGCCTTTGTCCATCATTTCCTTTAGTTGTATCTTGATCTCAACTGACTCTAGTGTACTCATTCTACAGGGTGTTCTAGACACTGGCACCGCTCCTGGTGCATGTTCTATTGAAAAGTCAATATATCTTCTTAAAGGTAGACATGGTACCTCTTCTGGGAACACATATTTATACTCTCTTAATATGGGATGGTCTTCTAGGCTTGGTTTTTTGTTCTCAACAGAGTCCAACACTTGTATTTCATATAAAGGGCATCATTTTCTGCAATACTTCTTCACTTAAAGGGTTGATATTTGTCTCACTGAGACGAGATTTTGAATCCTTTGTAGGGTTACCTTTCTCCCTTCTTCATTTTCACACTCCAAAGTTTTATTGTAACAATCCAACTTGGTCTTATGGGCAGCCAACCAGTCCATGCCAATCAACAGGTCATAAGATCCTAAAGGGAGTATGTTTAAGGTTTCTTGGGTGGGTAATTCAATCATAATAAATTGGCATGCTAGTATGAACTTTGTTACTTTTCTTTTGGTTCCAGTGGCTAGTTGTACCCGCCATGATTTAACATGTTTAAATTGTTGAAATTTACATTTCTCAATAGTTTGAGGGGAAACATAACTCAAATTAGAACCAGGGTCAATTAAAATGGAAACTAGATGGTTGGGAATCATACTTTCCATCTCCACCATTGAAGCTTGGTGGTTGGCTTGTCTATTATCCAAGGCTGCATAAATCGGTGGCATGTTCCTAGCCACATCATTGACTGTGGTAGCCTCTTGGACATTGTAGACCCTCCTATTGTTCTGTTGCCTATATGGGTAGTCCCTCGGTAGATGTTCTTCTTCACAACCCCAACATTTCAAGGGTTCTCTCTTTGTGTTATCAACCTTACTTGAGGCTGCTCCAAAGGGTTTATTTCCACTCCGAGAGGGGAAATTTTGTTGATATACAATTTTAGTAGGAAGCCTCATCTTAGAACCTTTTCCATCGTTCTTAAATATTGAGGGTTTGAACCCCTTCTTCTTGAATCCCGAATCACTTTTCTTCTTCCAGTCCTCATGAGGTTTTGTCTTATTCTTGATATGTTCATAGAAATACCTTGCCTTATGGATAATGTCTTCTAAGGTCTTTGGCACATCAAACTCAATTTTTTCTCGAAAGGATTGAGGTAGTCCACTAATAAATCGTTGCATTTTTACCTTTTCATCTTTGATGTAGGGCACGTACCTTATCAGCTCAAGGAATTTTTGGATATATTCATCTATTGTAAGTTGTCCCAACTTGAGTTCATATAACTCCTTGGTCTTCCCATCAAAGTATTTCTCTGACAGATATTTCTTCTTGAAATATTTCTCAAATTGTTTCCATGAAAATTTCGTCTCATGGATTCCTTTCACATTCCTAAGGTCCTCCCACCAAATGAAGGTCTTTCCATTTAGGTTAAAAATGGCTATTTGAACCTTTAAATTTTCAAAGTAGTCATGGGCTCTAAAGTACTTCTTCAAGCCAAGCAGCCAAACTTATTCTTCTTCCTCCTTCTTAATTTCTCCATCGAAAGTGGGTGGTTTGGCTTTCTTGAACTCTTCAGAGTCATGGATTTTGGAATGTTTCCTCTTCTTTCTTTTCCTCAGAGAATGCAAACTAGTTTTTCTACTAGAAGATTCCTTGGAGTTGTCAGTTTCCTCACCAGAGGATTCTTCTGATGAGTGTCTCTTGGCTCCATGTTGGGCCTTATTTGAGGTGCTCCTCCTCGTGTGGCCACTTTCAGGACCATGCTTTCTTATCTCAGGTGGACTTTGGGCTTTATTAGTATGATGTTTGTCCACATGACTGGTTGTTGGTCTATGTTGTAGTTTCCTTTGTATATCTGATAAGCTTTGCAAGACTGCATTAATTTCAGTTTTCTTCTCCTGCTCTTTTATCATCCTTTCATTGTCAACCTTACAACTCTATAATTCTGCCATTAGGCTTCTCACAGTTTCAGCCATATCTGGAGGGGTTTCCACCGCCCTCCTCTCATCAGATTCTTCCTCTCTATTGTGGGAGATTTCCCCCAATTCATGGTGCATCACCATCCTTTATGTTGTAGTTTTCCTACGGCCCACTGACTGCTTGAGTGCTGATAAAACATTTTATGTTAGTTAATGATCTACTAGTTTATGAACAACACACAGTTCAGATATTTCAAAACACACACAACAGTAGAAATTTTCCTTCCTTTCTTCAGTAGAGGTTTAACTAAGACTCTAAGGAATGGGGTAAGATAGGGTGTCACCCCTAAAATTTCTCTTATAATATTTTTTTAAGCAACTCGTTCATGAGCCCAAGTAGGCCAAGTGTTGTAACCTAGGCTCTGATACCAATTTGTAACATACTTGACCCCTAAGTACCCTTTCTAGGGATGGTGCATCAAAATTTCACTTATTTTAATCAACTCGAAGCCTCTTCCTGATATCTCCATTCTCTTCCACTCAACCATAGCTCTCCAATGACTGCTACCAGACTCAAAATCGAGCTCTGGATTTCAAGTTATGGCCTCCCAGATTTATTTGGGAATTATCAAACATGGGCCATGTGGTGCCCACGTGGATCCACCTCATTCATACCATCCCCAAGTTCCTACATCCACGGGGAAGGTCCATCCACCATCCAATCCAACGACAGGACATGGTCTTCATTTAACATATGGACTAGAGGGAAGTTCGACGTTCGACGCTTTAGCACTGAATGCCCCTTTTTCCTTTTTGCACGCCTGTCCTCTGAAGTCCTAAATTCATGAACTCCTGAAGGAGCTTGGAATCCTTCCACGTGGCTCCAGCCTTCGGGCCTTTCAATTTATCCTTGATGTTGCATCCCAAATATTTGGGATGTAGTGTCATGGATAAACTGAAAGGCCCGAAGACTGAAGCAACGTGGAGGGATTCCAAGCTCCTTCGAGAGTTTGAGAATTTGGGACTCCAAAGGATAGGCATGCAGAAAATGAAAGGGGCATTCAACGTCGAAGCGTTGAACCTCCCTCTAGTCCATATGTTAAATGAAGACCATGTTAGGCCGTTGGATTGGACAATGGATGGACCTTCCCCATGGATGTAGGAACTTTGGGATGGTACGAATGAGGTGGAGCCATGTGGGTGACACATGGACCATGTTTGATAATTCCCAAAGAACTTCGAGAGGCCATAACTTAAAATCCAGAGCTCGGTTTTTAGTCTAGTAGCAGTCGTTGGAGAGCCACTGTTGAGTGGAAGAGAATGGAGATCTCAAGCAGAGGCTTCAATTTAATTAGAATAAGTGAATTTTTGATGCACCATCCCTAGAAAGGGTACTTAGGGGTCGGGTGTGTTACATAAATTGAATAGCTTGTGTATGTGAGGGAAGAGGATAGGCCCTCCGATCTTAAAAAATTCAGCTTGGTAGCCTTCAATGTACTTAGCTTTCCCATTTGCAAGCCGCTTAACCCTGAACTCTATGCCATCCAAAGAAAAAACTTCATCTTTTGTAGGAACAATATGAATGGTGTCCATGGCATTATGGTACTCATAAAGACTTTTGAGGTAGGAATTTCATTCCCTTAAGGGAATCATATTATTTTCCATAGCATTTTGGAAAAGAATTTGCCTCCAAAATTTCTTAGGATCCAGTTTAGATAGTTATGAAAGTTTCTCTTTCCTTTTATTGATATAGTACCTTTTTTTCCTTTTAATTAGGGATTTGTACATATTGATCTTATCAAGTTTTAAGGACTCGTTAGAAGCATCCCTAATGGATTTCCTAGCAATTTTACATTTTTTATCATACCAAGGGTTGGTCATTCTATTATTGTTTTAACATGACATGGGTCCAAAAAGGATCCAAAGAAGACTAAGGACAACTCAGAAGTCGCAGAAGCAACTCAGGAAGCTCAGAATGGCCTCAATAGACAAAGAAAGGGAAAAAATTCAAAGTCCTCAAAACTCATTTAAAGTGGAATCATCGCGAAGACCTTGTCACAATCTTTCCAACAATGCAAACATCTTGTCAAACGGAGTTATGAATCGAAATATATTCGCAGTTAAAGTATGGTCAACCTAGCCCAATCAACAGGGGATGAGTCAGCATCCGTACTATTGACGTCAACATCTGTACAATGTACATGGCACACGCAAGAGGTGAAACGTGTCTTCATGGTGATGTGGCAGCACCAGAGGCTACCACGTTTCACTCATATTTGGCATTTTTGGATCATTCCGTGAACCAGTAAAAATGTGCCACGTGGCAGACCTTACGATGATGTGCTAGGCTGATGTGGCAGCTAAGGTGGTGGATTGTACAATGATGAGGTAGGTGATTGTACAGTTGGTTGACATGTCCCAATGGTTGCCTTCCACGTGGCAGTGGGAAAATGCCTAATGAGGGCCTGAGAACAAAATTCCAAAAATAAAAAGATTGGCGGGTCCGCCAAATCCGATGGAAACCCGCCAAATCTGGTGCCCAACGATCATATATAAACCACTGCTAAAGTTGTCAGAACCACTGTTTCAATATATGTATATATGTTATAACCAACACCAAAAAGGGGAGGCCCACGGGCTCGACTCCGGGACCTCCCCCACTATATACGCCTTAACAAATGTGCTTCCAACCACTAGGCCAAACAACCTCATTGTTTACAATGCCCACAAACTTTATTTAAATTTTGGAAATCTGCCTAGTGCAGAGGGAGGCGCGTGATGTTATGGTTGGACACATTTTACGAGGTAGTTTTTGGAATTAATTGCAGGTTCTAGGGCACAAAAACTGAGACAGAGTTTATCTTGGGGCTGGGAGTGCTGGAGTCAAATTGAGGCATGAAGATAGTCGTTTTTGGGTAATTTGACGCCACTATTTCAATGGTGTTGTCTGTTTTTTGATCTGAGAAAAGACTTTGCATCTTAATTCCAGAATGAATTCCAGAATGAAGTATCTTATGTATTTTGCCAAATTCTTTTGTTGAGTTAATAAAAAGGCCTACCCATTTGAGAGCAGGACCCAAAAACATAGTCCACCAGCGACAAACTCTGTTATCAAGTTTTTGTGTCTGTTATCCAGTTTTTGTGTTCATATTTGATTCTTATGTCTCTTCATTATTGAGATTTTCTTTCTTTAATGGTGCACTTGAATTTATGCTCATTTAATACAATTCTTTATAAGTCACTTCGATGAAAAGATCCTAGATCATGTTGGCATCAGAGAAATCATCTTTGGCGTGAAATGTTGAGTGTGAATGCTTACTAGGGCCAAGCATAAGCATGGTGAAGGAAATCCTAAGAATTTAAATCCCGAAGTTGTCCCTGCATCCCGAAGGAAGAAAGTGGTAGAAGAGGACAAGCGAGATGAACATGAGAAAAAATTCCATACAATCTTTTATTGCATGTCAAAAATGGTCGAACGATGTATGGGGACTACGAGAAGAGGATGAAGAAGAAATGGAAGAAAAAGGAAACACAGGTTCATCACGATTCTTTGGTAAATCAAGGGGCTAGAGGATACCCTCCTGAGCCTCCATCTTCACCATCAAGTTCTAGTTCTTCTTCCTCTGAGAATTCTCATCATTCTCATCATTCTAGCCATAAAGCCTCTTTTAAGAAACCATTATTAAAGCTTGATGTAAATTTTGCTTTACCTATGTTTAATGGAGATGTTAATCTTGAAAAGCTAGATAATTGGATACAATAGGTTGAAGTGTATTGTCTTGTTCAACATATTGATGAAGAGGAAGTTAAAGTGCAACTGGATTCTCTTCGGTTGGAAGGCATTGCTCTCGTATGGTGGGAGAGAAAACTTCAGGACATAAGTAAGTGTGGTAATATTCTTTCCTCATGGTTAGAATTCAAATCGGTGATAAGGAAGTAATTTTATCCATTGGGTTATTTACATAAAGCAATGATGGAATGGAAAACTTTAAGACAAAGTAAAGGTCAAACTGTACAATTTTTCACAGAAGAATTTAGGAAGAAAGCTCTTGCATTAAACATTCCTTTGGATTCTTATGAAACTTTAATGAAATATATTGGCACACTTCACAGTTATATTCGTCATACTTTGCTATTTTTTAACCCCACCAGTCTTGACGAAGTTTGTGTGCAAGCCACTCATCTTGAGAACAGGGGAAAGCATGTTCAAGAAGATCCCACAAAGAAACCTTCCAATCTCCCACATAAGCCATTTAAGAAGTTTAAAAGGAAGGACAAGAAGACCACCACAATAAAGACAGAAGAAGGAAATCCATCTTGCACTCATTGCAAGAAAAGTGGTCACGATGATGAGTATTGTTGGAAACTACATCTAGTGAAGAGACCGAAACAATTCGGTGGAAAGGGGAAGACAAAAACCATTGCTATAGTGCAACAAGATCTTGGTTCTGATTTAGGAGACAAAGGAAAGATCACAGTGGTTAGAGTACAAGGTAAATATTCCCTTCACACCAGTTCAAATTCCAATAATGAATCTCATGATGATGAATGAAAGAGGAATGAGTTATTTCATATAAGAGTTGTATCTAAACACACTAAGATAGATACATTATTTGATCTGGGTTCCCAAGTAAACTTGACATCTGAAGCACTTGTCAAAAAGATGGGTCTTGAAACAAAACCACATCCAAAGCCTTATCCTCTTGGTTGGGTATGTGATAAAGCAAAACTTAATGTCACCAAACAATGTAGGGTTAGATTTGCTATTGCTTCAAATTTGATTGATGAAGTGAATTTGGATGTTGTATCACTTGATATATGTGGCATAGTGTTGGAGAGTCCTTATCTTTATGATAGAAAATCAGTCTTCTTTCATCATGAGAACAAATACCACGTTACTAAGGGGGGAGTGGAATATATTGTTAGAGTTCATAGCATGAGAGTAAACACAACACTTGTTAGTGTAGGACAAATGAAGAGACTCATAAACACTAATAAGATTTAAGTACTCATGGTTGTAAGGGAGAAAGATGTCGGAACATCTGATGCTTTCCAAGGATATGATCCTTCTTATAAGAACAAATTAATTGATATTGTTTCTAAGTATGATGATATTTTCCAGGAACCAGATGGATTACCTCCTAAGAGGGAAATCCAACATGAAATACATCTTCAACATGATTATCCTCTTCCTAATGTGGGCATGTACATGATGTCAGTTGGAGAGATGATAGAGATTAAGAAGCAGGTACAAGGCCTATTGGATCAAGGGGTCATCATACCCAGCTCATCTCCTTGTGGTTCTTTGATCATGATGGTTCCAAAGAAAGATGGTACATGGTGAATGTGTGTGTATCATTGGGCCTTAAATAAAATCACGGTGAAAAATTGATACCCTCTTCCTTGTATAGATTATTTACTTGATAAGTTAAAGAATGTTGTTTATTTCACTAAGTTGGATTTGCGTAGTGGATACCATCAGATCAGGGTTGCAGAACATGATGCATGGAAGACTGCATTTAAAACCAAACAGGAATTGTTTGAGTGGTTAGTTATGTCATTTGGGATTTGTAATGCTCCGACAACCTTCATGCGTGTGATGAATGATGTATTCATGCATTTTCTAGATGATTTTGTGATTGTATATTTAGACGACATTCTTATTTTTAGCGGAACTTGGGATGAACATGTGAGGCATGTAAAGAAAGTATTGGATACTTTGCAAAGGGAAAAGTTGTATGTAAAATGTTCCAAATGTGAATTTGGTAAGACTGCACTTGTGTACTTAGGTCATATTGTAGGAGGAGGACAATTAAAAATTGATCCTTCCAAGATTGATGTAATTGTAAATTGACCTAGCCCCCGGGGGGCAGCTCAATTGGCAAGTGCCGTGATATAGTGTGTTATGTACGATGAGGTTCTAAGTTCAAATCCCCCCGACTTACCCGTGCCTGCGGAAGGGGCATACGTATGGCACCTGGAGGTTATAGTGGTAGCGGTCGGAATCGACCCCGTGTCACGCGAGTACGAGACCGGCCCAGTTGCCGATTCCGCCAGCATAAAAAAAATAAAATTGTAAATTGACCTGAGCCCAAAAGTGTAACCAAGATATGAAGCTTCTTAAGTGCAATCCAGTATTGGAGGAGGTTCATTTCAAACTTCTCCTTTATAGCAACTCCTTTGCATGCCTTAACCGGTGTGAAGAACACTTTTCAGTGGGGAGGAAAGCAACAAAAAGCTTTCGACACTTTGAAGGAAAAGGTCAGTACCACATCGATATTAACACTATCAAATCTTCAACAACCCTTTGAGATCGAGACAGAGGCCGACGGTTACGCCATGGGTGTAGTATTGATGCAATATCATAATCATATCTATTACCACTCTAAAAATTTTAACCAAGTTGTTGTTAACTATCCTACATATGATAAAGAGTTGTATGCATTAGTTCAAAGCGTAAAGAAATGGAAGCACTACTTGTTAGGGAAGGAAACAATCATACATACAGATCATCAACCCTTACAATATCTCCAATCACAAACCAAACTGTAATAATATCGACATTACATATGGATGGGTTTCCTACAACAATTTCATTTGGTAATCAAGTACAAAAAGGGTACAAGTAGCAAGGTAGTTGATATGCTTTCTAGACCTCCTATTGTTGCTTCTATTATTTTGAAGAATGCTTCTTTATCTCATGATAGCTATGTAGAACAATATACCATTGATGAAGATTTTAAAGAAGTATATGAGAAGCTAACCCATGGTGCATAGGTAGAGAACTATTGTCTACAGGGAAAACTACTCTACCATATTGGAAAGCTATGTATTCATATAAGTGAACTAGTCCATGTAATATGAGAATCTCACACTTCTCTTATGTCTGGGCATTTTGGGATAGGAAAAACTACGGATCATTTGCAAAGGTTTTGTTACTAGCCTCAAATGAAAGAAATTGTAATTAAATATGTAAAGGGGTGTGTGATGTGTTCTACTTGTAAGCCCACTAATAGAAAACTGGGGCTATACACACCACTACCTGTTCCATCCCATCCATGGGAAAGTATCTCCATGGATTTTATAGGGGGTTTACCAATGTCAAAAAGGGGTCATGACTATTTGTATGTTGTAGTGGATAGGTTCAGCAAGATGTGTATCTTAATGCCATGTAAAAAGAAAATCAAAGCTGAGTAGACTACTAATCTCTTCTTTCAGTATGTTTGGGTTTACTTTGGGTTACCCACATCCATTATCTTAGATTGAGATATTCGATTCCTTGGGGATTTTTTGACAAGCTTATGGATAATGATGGACACCAAGTTGAAGAGGAGCACTGCTTTCCATCCACAGACCGATGGACATACAGAGGTTGAAAACTGAACAGTGGTACTTTTGCTTCGAGACTATTGCAACAAGCATCCCAAAGTATGGGATGAGCAAATACCCTATGTACAACATGCTTAAAATCGAGCCTTACATTCCTCCACTCATTGTTCTCCTTTTGAGACATGTTTTCAGTACCTACCTAAAGTTCCTTTGGACTTGATGTATGGGAGAGATGTCGATTCAAATGAAGACAGAGCCCGCAAGTTCATCCAGAGGATCAAGGAGGTACACCAAGCAGTCAGGGAATAGTTGGAGAAAAGTCAAGCACACTATAAAGCTCTGCATGACAAACACAAGGTTGATCATCAGTTCCAGGTTGGAGACTGGGTATGGATTCACATCAACAAGGAGAGATTGAAGGGTGAAGGCAAGAAACTCAAGCCCATTCATTATGGACCCTTCACTATTTTGGAGAAGAGTGGTACCAATGCTTTTCATCTAGATCTTCCACCTTATATGCGGATTTACTTAGTTGTCAATATAGAGAACTTGAAACTTTTTTAGCGTCCCATGATCATGGATCAGGATGGGGAAGTTTCAATACCTTTAGTTGATGGGTTTTCTCCTGAGTACTGGGATGAGTTAAAGTAAAATATCATCCTGGACAGAAGGACAAGGACTTCACGCATAGGTGATGTTGATTATCTTCGAGTAGGCTTAAAGGGCACACATCCAAGCAAAGCAAAGTGGATTGAGAAGCACAAGGTGAATGAATTATTCCCTCACTTATCTATTGATTGATGACAGATTTTGGTGGTCCAAAATTCTCTCAGTGGGAAGGCGTGATCCAAAAAGGATCCATAGAAGACTAAGGACAACTCAGAACTCATAGAAGCAACTTAGGAAGCTCATAATGGCCTTAGTAGACAGAGAAAGAGAAAAAATTAAAATCCTCAAAACTCAGTGAAAGTGGCATCATCGCAAAGAGCGAGTCACAAGCTTTCCAACGGTGCAAATGGCTCATCAAACGGAGTTACGGATCAAAATATATTCATGGTCAAAGTTTGGTCAACCTAGCCTAGTCAGCAGGGGATGAGTCAACATCCATACTGCTGACGTCATCATCCATACACCGTACGTGGCACAAGAAGTCAGCATGGTGACATGGCACAAGCAATCAACATGGTGATGTGGAAACACCATAGGCTACCACATGCCACTCATATTTGACATTTTCGGGTCATTTCGTGGACCAGTAAAAATGTGCCACGTGCCAGACCGTACGGTGACGTGGCGGGATGATGTGGCAACTAAGGTGACAGACCATACGTTGATGAGGTAGGTGATTATACAGTTGGTTGACGTGGCCCAATGGTTGGCTATCATGTGGCCCAGTCATGGGCTGTCACGTGGCAGTGGGAAAATGCCCAATGAGGGCTCGAGAACGAAATTCCAAAAATAAAAAGATTGGCGAGTCCGCCAAATCCGACAGAATCCCGCCAAATATGGCGCCCAATGGTTATATATAAACACTAACATAGTTACCAACTTAACGAGAACTGTGACCTTAAAACGAGAACTCTAGCCTTTAAAACCCATATTTTTGCGTAAAAAACATGAAAATCAACCCCCAAATCAAAAAGTGGTGCTACTGGTAGCACCATTTTTTTAAACGTGGTCAAAATTACAACATTTTTCAAACATGGCCTTCAAAACTCATACAGTAGCTCAGAAAAATCTTAAAATCAATACCTAAATCAAAAAGTGATGCTATATAAAAAAATTGTTTTTTCCTAAACGTGAAAATCATAGCTATTTACGACCTAATTGAAATTGTGATATTGACAACAAAACCCTATGTAAATAAACAACCCAAAATTGGACTCTAACTGGTCCCTTAAAAATTTATTTACAAATTTTATTTTTTATTTTTTTAATTTAAAAAACCAAATAAATAGAAAGAACAAAATCTTTACAAATAAATAATTTTTTTTAAATGACAAAAAAACACATTAAAAAAAATATATTATAAATTCAACTAAAAATATAAA
>JASDQU010100045.1:427867-462074 GCA_032191745.1 Picea mariana | reverse complement strand
TAATAAAATCAATAACGAAATAATAAAAAGAAAATTTTAAAACCAATTTTAAAATAAATTTTTAAGCATATTTAAAAAAAAAAAAAAAATTAAAAAGAAAATTAAAAACAATTTTACAATACAAAAACTATCAATTTTAATTGAAACTAAAATAAAAAAAATAGAAAAAAGAAATATAAACAAATTTAATAACATTTAAAACAAAAAAAATAAAATACAATTTTGCAATTGAAATATCATAAAATTTTAGTTAAAATAAATAAATAAATAAATTACAAACCTACATATTATTGGGGTGTCATGGGGGGCGATTCTCGACATCACCTCAGCCTCCAGCGGCTAAGCCTTGGTCCCACGGGGCCAATGCTTAGCCCGTGGGCGCTGGGGTGATGTTGGGCATCACCGCATTACCCCAGCCCCCATGGGCTAAGCACTGGTCCCACAGGGCCAAGGCTTAGCTCGTGGGGGCTGGGGTGATGTCGGGTATCACTCTAGCCCCCATGGGCTCAACCCTGGTCCCACAGGGCTAAGGCTTAGCCCCTGGGGGCTAGAGCGATTCCCAACATCACTCTAGCCCCCACAGGCTAAGACTTGGCCCCATGGGACCAGGGCTTAACCACTGGTGGCTGGGGTGATGCCCAAAATCACCCCCCACGACACCCACTATGCCCATGCTGGTTGAGCGTCGTGGGTGTTGTGGGGGTGATGTCGGGTATCACCCCATCCCCTGGGGGCTGGGGTGATTTTGGGCATCTCCCCAGCCCCCGGGGGCTAAGCCTTAGCCCCATGGGACCAGGGTTTAACCCCTGGGGGCTGGGGTGATGCCCGACATCACCCCAGCCCCCAGGGGCTAAACCCCGGTCCTACGGGGCTAAGGCTTAGCCTGTGGGGGCTGGGGCCGACATCACCCCCCATGGTCTCCCATCACGGATGCATATGTTTTTTTAATTTGTTTGTTTTTCATAAAATTTTACATATTTTTATGTTTTTTAATAATAATAATAAAAAAATTGTAATATTATTTTTTTTTTTTTAATTTTTTTTTTCTAATTTTGTAGTTTAAGTGTGTTAATTTGTTTTTTTTTAATATATGTTTTTAATTGTTCTTTGCATTTTTTAAACTTTTCTAAAGTTTTTAGGTCATAAATTTGGTTTTTTACCTTTTTTTTTTTACTAGATTTAGCTTAGTTTATATATTTGTTTTGTTTTTTGTTTTTTTTTTCCTCTTTAGTTTTTTAAGTTTCTTTTTGATCTTTTTTATTATCTAAATTTGTTTTTTTTTGTTTTTTTTAATTTGAGTATTTTTTTTTTTTAGTTTTTAATTTATTAATAAAAAATGAATTATATTTTTTTGTTAAATATTAAAAAATAGTGTTATTTAACTACATTTTTTTCCATGTATTGAAGTAAAGGTAAGCAATGTGTTAAGAATGATGTTTTCCACTATATTTTAAAAGTATGGAACAATAAATTAATTAAGAAGACACAATTATATGAAAATTGGTAACTTCAAAAAAGTAAATGGTAAAAAATATTTTTAAGATTGAAAGAAGCATGAAAAAATGACTAAAAACATCATTGAATAAAAAAAAAATGAAAAAAATGAAAATTGATGAAAAATAAGCATTTAAAAAAAATTGTGTAAACATTGTGGATTGAAAAATTTTAAATATCGAAAAACCACTTAAAAAGGGAGAGGGGGTGCTACCGGTAGCACCATTTTTAAAAATGGGGTAAAAAATTGGACCCCCCCAAAAACGAGAACTCAGAGTTCTCGTTAAATTAGTAGCTATGTTCACTACTAAAGTTGGCAAAACCATTGTTTAAATATATGTATAGATGTTATAACCAACACCCAAAAGGGGAGGCTCGCAGGCTCGACTTCGAGACCTCCCGCACTATATACTCCTTAACAAATGTTTCGCCAACCACTAGGCCAAACAACCTCATTGTTTACAATGCCCACAAACTTTATTTAAATTTTGGAAATCCGCCCAATGCAGAGGGAGGCGCGTGATGGTACAGTTGGGCACATTTTATGAGGCAATTTTTGGAATTAATTGCAAATTGCAGGGCACGAAAATCGAGACAAAGTTTCACTTGGGCCTGCCAGAGTTAGATTGAGGCATGGAGACAGTCATTTTTGGGTAATTCGACGCCACGAATTCAATTGTGTTGTCTGTTTTCTGATATGAGCAAAGCTTCTGCAACTTAATTCCAGAATGATGTATACTTATGTATTTTGTCCAAATTCTTTTGTTGAGTTAATAAAAAGGCACACCCATTTAAGAGCAGGACCCGGAGACATAGTCCACCAGGGACAAACTCTATTATCAAGTTTTTGTGTTCATATTTGATGCTTATGTCTCTTCATTATTGAGTTTTTCCTTCTTTAATGGTGCACTTTAATTTATGCTCATTTAATACAATTCTTTATAAGTCACTTCAATGAAAAGATCCTGGATCAGACACCTTAAAAGAGAACTTGTTAATAGAACCTAAAAAGGTAGTTGTAAAATTATGATATAGGTCTTCAATGTTGTTCTTATAAGTTAGGAGATGTAATTCACTATTTAAACCCTTTAAGAAAAGGTCAACTTTACTTTTGTCAAAGCACAGTTACCTTTGATTATCAAAATTCTCTTCAATAACACTTCCATACATAGCAAAGTTTATAGTTAGGATTAAAAATTTATGATCAAAATTGAGTTTATAGTCATTTAAAAGATAAAAAATTATTATTTAGTTGAAAACAAATATTAGATATAACACACACATATATATCAACTAACTATACTAATCCATAAACATCCCAACCAATTTGATTTTAACAACAATATTTTATTATACTTGATATTTTGTTATACTTAGTCTAAAAAGACATTAGACATTATGGCAAGGACCTAACCATTACAATCCTACTTGTTATTTGTTTTTTAGTTATTATACCTGCCGATAGGCATGGTATATAGCTTTGAGTTAGGCTTGACTTTCTATTAGTTCATGGTTGACCATAAAATATACACCCCTTTATCCAAAGTTTTAAAAAATAATTATTTATTTTAAATTTTAAATCTCATTTATGTGATATCTTATTAAGCAAAAACTTTGAAGTCTTATTGCTGCCTTCACTTCCCCCAATGTTATTGTAATAAATATTTCTTGTTTTTTTATATATATTGTCAAAAGTTGGGGGCCCATCTTGTTAAATAAATAACCCTTTCTTTTTTGGCATGGATATGCATTTTTTATTTTTTTGGTTGTTCTCATTTAATGGGTACCTTTTTCCTAGGCACATTTAAATAAAATAAAATAATATTTTGTAAGTAGGATTCAAATGGATGACAATTATACTTTTTCTTTCACAATTATTTGAGTGTTAAAGTTAAAATAAAATAATATAATATTTTGTACAATTCAAAGTTGATGGCATTTGTATTTTTTTTTCACAATTTTTTTAAGGGTTAAACTTAAATATAAGTTTTATTTTTATATTACAAATTTTGAGCATTTTTAAAGGTATAACATTACAATTTGATTTTTTTTAATTATTTTAAAACATTTTTCTAAATTGTGATTCGTTGTTCAAATGCATCTCTTATTGTCGCGGCTGCGTAAGGATCTTCAACAGTTACGGAAGGATCTTCAACCTCCTTTAATGAGATGACGCTTGCTTGCCATATTCAACAAATGAATTTGTTATTCATCTCGACTCATACGGTGGATTCAATACAACTATTGTTTTATTTTATTGTATACGCTGCCATGAAACCTTGTTTAAACTTGGTTTTCTCTTCATTGATTAAATAAAATATTAAAAATATAATTTAATATTTAATTTTATTATTATATATGTTTATTTAAATTAAATTTTCTTTTCATTAATTAAATAAAATATAGAATAATAATTTAATATTTATTTATTTTATTTAATTTTATTATTATGTGAAGGTTTATGCATGGAAATAATAACAAATTGGGGCTGTTTTTATTTGCCTCTTTTTTAGTTTTTTAAACTTGTTTTTCTCCTCGTTAACTACGTAATGTATCAAAATAATAATTTGATATTTAATTAAATTTTTTAATATTTTTTTAATGTTTTGTTTATAGATATAATATTTAATATTATTATTATTTGTTTTTAAAAAAAATAAATTTATTTTTTCTATTAATTATAAAATAGTAATTTAATATTTAATATATTTTTATTTAACTTTTTTTATTAATAAAATATAGATTTTAATGTTATTTTTTCATAAATTTATTTTTTTATAAATACATATTTATTAGGTTAGATAGAGTTTTTAGATAAAGTTTTATATGAGTTTTATATCATATGGGATATATATACTTCATTGTAATATCAACAATTATTATTATTATTTTATATGATTTTTTTTCTACTATGGAATCAACGACTATTTGGGCACTTGTGCTCACCCTGCCCCATAAGTTACTCTGCCCCCATACCTTTCCAACTAATGAGTTCACATAACAAAGTGTATCTTAACATTACACTCCATATTCGTACACCCTACTTTATTATTTTGATGTTTGTTTAAAAGAATAAATTTACACATTGACATTGTAATTACAAATTTAATCTTCCTTAATGTTATTCAAAAAAATCCCTTTTTATTTTAGCTTTGTTTTTTTTTAATATTTTCATATCTTTTAATATTTTTTTATCTCTTCTCTTTTTACTAATATTCTTATTTTTAATAAATTATTTATATAACAAATATACATAAACTTGTTTGTAAAACTCAAAACTAAGAGATGTAAACTTGTTTGTAAAACTCAAAACCAAAAGATGTGAATAATCACAATGCAAGGCAACTATGAATAATAACAAGTAACATATATCTTCTTTTCCAAAACCGTTTTCTTCAAATACAATACATGTTGTAAAACTCAAAACTAAGAGATGTAAACTTGTTTGTAAAACTCAAAACCAAAAGATGTGAATAATCACAATGCAAGGCAACTATGAATAATAACAAGTAACATATATCTTCTTTTCCAAAACCGTTTTCTTCAAATACAATACATGTGTATAGCACACCAAATCTTTTCACAAATCTCTTGCCAAATACTCAAATGAGTGGAAAGTAGAGAGAATCAAAACAAGGTATACACCCAAATTTGGAATCCTAAACATAAAACATAAACAAAGGTACAATAGTTGGTGTGCCAACGTTTGTTTTCTCAATTTCACTTTGTACTTTTTATTCTCTCTTTAATATGATACCAGTCCCTTTCCAATGGGCCTTGTCATTTTATTACTCACATGTCTCTTTCCCAAACTTTCATCATAAATGTCTCATCCATTTTGAGATTTTGAAGTTTGTGGTGGAATGTTCTTTAAATCTTATCATTTGACATTTGAACAAAGTGGCATTCACTCTTATACTAAATGATATTATGGATTTTTTATATCTTTTTAATAGTTGATATCTTGTTCTAAGGTTTACTCATTTTCCTTACGTTGTATGAATGATTCGACAATTTTAATATATTTATAAATGACTAATACTTTATTAGTCACATTGTTAATGGTTCGATACTATTTTTTACGCTTTATTAATTAATATTTATTTTAAAACTTTTGTTTATATATTCATTATTATCCTAATGTCCTTGTCTTCATATTGATTGTAACGTTATCATTCTCCCTTGTCCTTTATGACTAGACAATTTTGGCATGTTTTTTAGTGTTCCATTTTAAATTTGGTTAATATTTGGCATTGAGCAAGATGAAGAGGAGCTTTCATGAACAATTTAAATTTAAGTATGGTTGTGGGAATAGTTTGGACACTTTAAGTTAAGGTAGAGTCTATGTAATTAAGATTAAGATTAGGAGAAATAGTGTAGGCATAATACAACTTATATAATAATAATAATAATTTAATTTTAAGGTTATAGTTGAGTTAGATATCAAATTGGTGTATGAGAACTTTTTATTTGTGGGATGAGAGATTACTTCGACACGACAATTTGTTTGCTAAAGTCTATATAGGTGTACATACCCTATCCCCTTTGGATTTGAACATGTGACCTCTTAGGAAGAAACACATGTTCTTAACCATTAGATCCACTAAAGTTATACAAGGAACTTGAATAGTATGGAGTTTGAAAATGTCATTGTTTAAAAAATTGGTTTTTTCTAGCTCTTTAAAAAATAATGAGTAGGCAAACTCATATTGTCAAAAATAATTTTGGATTAATGGATTTGCATATATCAAAGGTTAACATCACATAATATGCTTGCAATATGGGTATTTGAGTAATCCGGATTATTTTCAGAACGAAATGAAAGCAGAGAAATTACAATGAAATACTCATGAAAATTGCCAGAAGCAGAGAAATACAACAATATTTGATTTTTATTAATGAAAGAATTGTAAAGAGACTGTAAAAATACAGAGTGCAAGACTCGCTAGAATGGTGGCAGCTTTATCTCTGAGAAGAGATGTGACAACTATGTTCATTTGCAAGAAGATGATTACAATGAGGCTCTGAAAGTTTTTTTTTATGATAAACATGAATGCCAAAACCCTAGACATCCAAAAACCTAACCCTAGGAGATGAAACGCCAAAATTCATGTGGGCCCCATTTGATAAGTTAGTACATTAACTTCCCGGGGTTGTAACTTTTGCATATGATCTTCGTTTTAGGCGCGTGATAATCCATTGGAAAGGTCTTTTCGAGAACTATGCATTATGTCATCAAACTCTAACTCTATTTACAGTTTGACTGTGGCACGCCAAAAAAACATTGTTTAGGGCCCCAAAATGACCCTGGAAGTACAGAAAGATGTGTTGACATGAAAACTTCCAAAAGAATCTAGTTGGATTAGGTGGGTGACCACCATTCTCCACCTGGAAGATGTGTAGGGCTTCAAACAACCCCAGAAGTGTAGAACCCACAATTACAAAGAAGTACAAAAGAACGTGTTGAACTAAAAAATGATAAGAGGAGCCAATTGGAATAGGTGGGTGGCCACCAATATCCACCTGGATCAATCCTCCCCCCTTAGGAAGTAATGGTCTCCATTGTGTTGAGTGCCCAGGGAAGAGCGGAAAGTGTTTTCTAAATCCGAATCTTGGTGAGCTGCATGTCTTGTTGGAGAAGTTGTGCTACTTGGTCTGTGGAAAACTGTCACAAACCTGTTGTTGGCGGGGTTGAATCTATTCCACCAACCTGTTATCTCTGGATTTGACGGGGCATTGTGTAGGCACCATTGTAGGTGAATAAATAATATCTTCTTTATCTTCAATAATATGTTTTTGTTGGATAGAAGGTGTTGAGGCTGCAATGGTTGTAGTGGTGTTTTGTGCATCCTTTGAACAGATTGTGAAGAGGATGAATTTCGCAGTATGAGAGATTACCTTGCGACACTGTTTTGGTGGAGAAGTAGTCAAAACTACCTTTGGTATCCTATAAAGATGACCACATAGAGTAATAATGACACTACGAGGTCTAGACTCATAGACATCATGACGTTTCCACATATATGGTTGGCCCAAAACAACATCACGGACATCAAGAGGGGAAACATCACACACTACCTCATCCTGAAAGGGATGGATGCCATAGGACAAGAGGCACTGCTGGCTGACATGGAGATCTCGTCTTTGGTGAAGCCACCTGATGTTGTATGGATGCAGGTATGGTGTTGTCGACAACCCCAACTGTTTGACGACCTTAGCTGAGATGAGGTTCTTTTGGTTGTCGTTATCAAAAATGAAATGCAATGGGGTCCCCTTCACCCACATCTGTGAATGGAAGAGGCGCTCCCCCTCTTCAGGATCTACTGGTTCTTCTGGTTGAATTTTTGTGGTCATGACAGTAGCAGTGGGGTCTGTGTCGATGATCTATCTAGTTTCAATATTTTCTGGATCAGATTCCAAATCAGGGTTCGGCTCTGTGTCTTTGACCTCGACCACCAATGAATTTTTTGAGCGACATTCATCGGTGTTGTGCTAGGGGATTTTGTGGAAGTCACACCACTTCCCAATGTCATTCTTCGTCTTTCCTTTACCCTTCTTGTCCGGTTTGGATTGGTTTTCTAGAGGTTGTTGGTTAGGGCCATCTTTACCATGCTTTGGTTGTTGCAAATTTGCAGACCCAAATCCCCATTTGTTCTGGTGCCTAAATTTTTGCTCGATTTTGACAGCATATGAGATTTTTAGGAAATCCATTTCAGTTTGGATGTACCTATGCAGAGCCCCACAGTATTTTAGAACCAAATGTCGCTCGAAGTCTTTGATACCTAGTTTGGTGCGTAAGGTATGGAAAGTATTTGTGAACTATGACATTGTTTGGCTCTTCTCTTACCGCAGTGTGGTCCATCTCATGTACTGGTATTTATAGTTATCAATAGGATAGTACTGTTCCTTGACTGCATCCACAAAAAAATCCCAAGTGGGCTCGACCCCATATATTCCAGATTCCTCTATGGAACTTTGCTCCCAGTAAGTTTCCCACGAATGTTTGACATGGGGGAGAGCCTTGAGGAGTGCGAAGGTGATATTTTCTCTCTCGGCAACTCACAATGATGAGATTCTTAGGAAATCCATTTTGGTTTGGATGTACCTATGCAGAGCCCCATAATATTTCAGAACCAAATGTCACTCGAAGTCTTTGATACCCAGCTTGGTGCGTAAGGTATGGAAAGTATTTGTGAACTCCGACACTGTTTGGCTCTTCTCTTGCCGCAGTGTGGTCCATCTCATGTAATGGTCTTCATAGTTATCAACATGATAATATTGTTCCTTGACCACATCCACAAAAAAATCCCAAGTGGGATCGACCCCATATATTCCAGATTCCTCTATGGAACTTTGCTCCCAGTAAGTTTCCCACCAATGTTTGACATGGGGGAGAGCCTTGAGGAGTGTGAAGGTGATATTTTTTCTGTCGGAAATTTTTTGAAAAGAGAAATAACCTTCTAATAGATTTAACCATTTTTCTAGGGCATTCGCATCTATCTGACCTTCAAATATGGGAATACCAAAATTAACTTGTACCTTGAAGGGAGAGGTTCCTCCAAAATGGTCACTTAATGAAGATGTGCATGTTGCTATCGGCAAGCGTTGAAGGATGTGTGAAAAATTATCCATCATTTCGTCCCTCTGTCGTGCGAGAGCTTGCTCAAACAACAGGTTAATAGAATCTCCTGCTCTATCATTTTTCTTTCCTTCCACCGTCAAGGGTTTATTGGGCATGCGAGAGTGATTTTCCTTGAGAGAGACAAGCTCAAGACCCAACTGGCTATACTCGGACCTCGTAGGGGACATACGCTGAAAAATGATCAAGAGTAGCCTGCTCTGATACCACTAATCCAGATTATTTTCGGAATGAAATGAAAGTAGAGAAATTATAATGAAATACTCATGAAAATTGCCAGAAACAAAGAAATACATCAATACTTGATTTCTATTAATGAAATAATTGTAAAGAAATTGTAAAAATATAGAGTGCAAGACTCACTAGAATGGTGGCAGCTTTATCTCTGAGAAGAGATGTGACGACTACGCTCATTCACAAGAAGATGATTACAATGAGGCTCTGAAAGACTTTTTATAATAAACATGAATGCCAAAACCCTAGACATCCAAAAACCTAACCCTAGGAGATGAAACACCAAAAGTCATGTGGGTCTCGTTTGGGTAAGTTAGTACATTAACTTCCAGGGGCCGTAACTTTTGCATACGATCTCCATTTTAGGCACGTGATAGCCCGTTGGAAATGTCTTTTCGAGAACTACTCATTATGTCGTCAAACTATGACTTCGTCTATATTTTGACTATGGCACGCCAAAAAAACATTGTTTAGGGCCCCAAAACGGCCCTGGAAGTACATAAAGATGTGTTGACACGAAAACTTCCAAAATAAGCCAGTTGGATTAGGTGGGCAGCCACCAGTCTCTACCTGGAATATGTGTAGGGATTCAAACAACCCCATAAGTGTAGAACCCTCAATTACAAAGAAGTACATAAGAACGTGTTGAACTAAAAACTGACAAGAGGGGCCAGTTGGAATAGGTGGGTGGCCACTAATATCCACCTAGATCATTGAGGGTGTTGAGTCAATTTTTGCATTATAAACAATATTTTCATCAATCCGAAATTAAATTTTGGCGAAGAGTTTTTGGGTAGATTCTCACGATGGCAAATAAAAAAAGGTCCAAAATATAAAATGTTTAACCTTGTTCATTTTGGAAGTGCATTAGAAAAGTGCACAAGGTAAATGGAGGAGACATATAAAAAAAGAGGAAGAGTGCTTGGAGACGAGTTAGAAGGTGCAAGCATAGAGACAAAGAACATTGAACATAAACATTGTGATTTAGAGATGTGGAGCGACAAGGGTGCATACATTGACATTGAAGGAGAATAATGTGACATAACATAACATTGAAGGATGCTAGTGTGATGTACATGAGAGATGGATGATATTGAATGACATGCATGGAATTAAAAAGGTAAAATAATGCCAAAGAGATTAATAGGGAAAGAAAACACAATAAATAATTAGGATAAGCTTGAGGACAAAGACATTGGGTCTAATTATAGAGTTAAGGGAGTAGACTTGACGAATGCTAAGCAGATATTAAGAACTTCAAACTATAATATAAATGATGACGATGATTAACTTCCACTAAGACTAGACATGGTTTATGGGAACTTAAGAAATGTAAAATATTACTTGGATTTCTTTAGAATCTTATTTTTGTGCTCGAAAAACATAAAGAGAAGCATGCCAAGATCACCATAGTTTTGATGACTTAAAAGGTTAACAAGGTCAGTATCGTGATCTAATTTGGGTACATGTAGGACACTCTAAGGGAAGTGATTTTCATCTTCAACTCTTTGAGTGTCACAAATATGATAGATTCTTCGTCCCATGGTGTTTTGAGAATTGTCTAATGCCCAATTTCACTATGCAGTTTGTGAGAGTTTGTTCTTATTTTATCAATGTTGATTTTCTTCTTTATGCTAGACAAAACAAAGAGAAAATTTTCTAGATTAGGGTTGACCACCTCCTTATAATATCTTACTTTTCTTTTATCATTTAGTTCTTTATTGCACCCCATATTCTTCTTAAATTTACATATAATAATATTTTTAATATTATCATTATTTTGCAGAATGACTTCTTCCTTTAATCGCCAATGATTTATCCAAGACTTGGCTTCTTTATGTCATCCCTGCTTGAGTCATCTGTGGTTTTGGCTATTAAAAGTTTGAAGCAATTTTGTGCAACCACTTGCCATCCATGTTGTTTATCTTTTTCTTGTACATTAAGTACCTAATCATAGTTGTGCTCTCAATGGGGGAAAACCACACTTTTATGAGGAGAATAAGATAAGGTGTATTGCCTTTAATTTTGAGATTATAAGTTATAAAATTATTTTGGATCTGCTCTATCATTCTCCAAGATTCTCTAGAGATACTGCATCCCCAAACTTCACATCCATATAAAATAACATGAATGACAAGAGTCTCAAAGAAGAGTATTTTTTTAAATCCTATAGCCAAAGGTATGCTAGTTTACAATTGTTTTCAAGCCCACAATGAGCTTTCCACCTTCCATTTATCATTTTCTCAGTGCTATAGTTCCAATTGAGCTTGTGATGAATATTGATTCCAAGATATTTGTATGAAATCACTTCCTCCAAGCTATTGTTGTCATATACAAAAGTATCATAGATGATCTTTGTGGATTTAATTATCATAACCTTTGGTTTGTCAATGTTCAGAGTCATACCTATAATAGAGCAGAAGTCCTTGAGGATTCTTAGTTGCTTATGGAGGTCATAGGGAATCCTCGTCATAAGAACAATATCACCAGCACAAAGAAGAAGGATGATGACTATACTAGCGAGAGTCATGCGAACATAACCTACATATTCCAAACAATTTTCTAACTTCTCAATGCATATGCCAAAAAGGGTAGGGGACATGGAACAACCGTTCTCATACAACCTTACTACAACAACAATCAACTTGAAAGGAGCTTTTATCTTTTCTATCCTATTCCATAGGTTAGTCATGGACATTGTGTTAAAAGCTTTTCTGAAGTCAATGAAACAACAAAGGAAATTGGTTTTATTATTACGATAGTACTTGGGAATGATCTTAAGCATAATAAGGTGATCCATAGTTAAATGATAGCTTCTAATCTAGTTAGACCTTTAGCTCTTTTTCTATGGCTTTCTAACCATATATTAATCTTCTTTTTCAAATACTTAATATATATTATATATTCAATAATTTAACAATATAAACAAATAAATATTATTTTAAAACAAGTTCAAATCAATAGGTAGGGTATGTATACCAATCAAATCACTAGGCAAAAAAGATCCCTTGTCCTATAAACAATGATCATGACCTTAAAAATAGATTATTATTATTATTTAATTATACAAACACAAATAAATACATTTTATTTTTATTTTTATTGAATTTAAAAACACAATATCCAACCTCATCTAAACACAAAATTGTAATAAAAACGCCTTCATCTTGCCTTAACCAAAGTCCAAGTCTCTCCCATTTCCCCACTTAAAAGACACCCTGAAATCCGCAAGTCTAATCCTAAGACATTTGACCAAGGATCCTTATGGGACCATAGCTAAAACCTAACACATATAACCCTCATTAAGAAAAGTATAAATAAACTATGGTTATGCCACTTTCAACTGTGGAAAAACAAGTAACAATGGGTGGCAAATTCATCGAGAGAAAGCACCCACCAATGGAAAAGAAAAATAAACAAACCCTAATAATGGGCTCTTTTATAACGAATATTCATTAAATTTAAGTGATGTGGATGATTAGAAAGGAGGGAGATACACTAATTTTTATTTATTATTATTATTTCCTTTTATCAAAGGAGAATAATGATGGTTGAGTAATGTTATATTTTAAATATATTATAAAATGACTTTTTTTATTTGCTTAAAAATAATAAAAAATGAATTAATATTTTTAATTTGAAATTTTAAAGAAGAATCATTGTACACTAATAGAATTATAAATATTACAAATATTAATATATTAATATTATTCTATTGAATTATAATAGAGATTATAACATAGTATTAAATTTATTTATTTTCATCAAAGAGAATAATGAAGAAACAATGTTATATTTTAAATATATTATAAAGTGATTTTTTTATTTGCTTAAAAATAATAAAAAAAAATTATATTTTTACTTTGAAATTTTAAAAAATTATTTATAATATTAATATATTGATTTTATTTTATTTAAGGTTATTAAATTTATTTTTTTATTAAAAATAACAATTTTATTTATTTAAAATTATAATTTTGATAAACATTTTCAAATTAAATTTAAATAATAGTAAAAAAACTAAAAATTAAACTTTTTTTTTTTTTTCCAAGATGAAAAAATTCCTCTATTATATTTGAGAATATAATAAGTTCTCGTAACCAGTACATAGACGAAAGAAAATTGGCAAAACCAATCAAATCTTTTATCAAGCTATTAGGCATCAAAGCCAAACCAAAGCCAAAATATGTTGGCAAAGAGATTGTTATGCTAAGTAATTGCTGAAAATTAAAAGTTACACAAAGTAATTAAGACTATAATGTGATTGTACTCAAGTAGAAAGTTAGAGAAAAGAATGGGAATGCGCAGAATTTTCTGTCAAGAAAGTGATCTATTCTTAGAAAATTTTAAATACATGCTTAGGTCCTTCATGGCCATTCAACCAGTTGTCTATTCCTAGAAAATTTTAAATGCATGTATAGGTCTTTCATGGCTATCTAGCCAATAGTTGAAGAAGAGCACTCCTGCCTGTTTCAATAAAGATGACTTTGAAAAAAGATCTGCTTCTGTGTTGTATTCTATAGAGGAATGAGAGAAAGACAGATCCTTAAATAGGTACAATCTTTCCAAGCCAAGAGAATGCTGAGCTCCATTTTATTAGAACCTTCTGTGTTGTATTCTCTAGAGGAATGAGAGAAAGACAGATCATTAAATAGGTGCTATCTTTCCAAGCTAAGAGAACACTGAGCTCCATTTTATCAGAGCTCCATTTATTATGCTGCGCCATCAACCACTCCGTCGGATAATCATAAGAGTGGCATAGTCACCAAATTGGTGTATGAAACCTCCTTGTTTGTGGGACAAGGGACTCCCCATACATATCCTACCTCCTTCTAGATTTGAACCCGTGACATGTGGATCTCAATTGTACCGGTTAAATTTCCTCCATTGTATACTTTTATACCAAAATCAATAAAAGTAAACATAAAATTCATACAAGTTTTTCTTTTTTAATTAGGAGACATATCTTTTTTTTTTTTTTTTTGTTTTAATTTTATTTTAAAATTATGAACTAAATTTTTTTTATTTTAAAAATATGAATTCATTAAGAAAGATTACATGATTTTTTTATTGTTTATATATTGCTACAATTTAATATATATTTTTTGAATTTAATTTTTAATAATAATAATAATAATTTATTTTTAAGGTTACTCTAATTTAGATATGAAATTGGTGTTTGAGATTTTCTTATTTGTAGGATACTAAAGTTTATGAATATGTACATACATGTTCTCAATTATATAACCAGATTTTAGTAATGATTATAAAAAACAATTCAAATCTTATAACTTCTAGACTTTTTCCTTTATTATTTAGAATAAAATAATAATAATAATAGTATTAATAATCTAATTTTAAGGTTACTACCAAGTTAAACATTAAATTGATGTATAATACTCTTTGTTTATGGAACAAGAGATCCCTTAACCAAAAAATTTGATTGATAAAATCTAATGAAGTATACTTACCCTATCTCTTTAAAAATACAAAAATTAAAAATTTACTTACAAGTAATATAATGATGAACACTATCCATTCAAACTCTATTCCTACCCAACTTTCTAGTTGTTGTAAGTCCCTCTTACACATTGTATAACTAAACTTTTCTAAATGATACAATTTACTTCAACTTTTCTTTCTTATTAATGCTTATTTTATATTAATTATGAATTAAATATATTTAATTTATATTAATTTAAATTAAATATATTAAATTGTTTTGTATATGGAGAAACATGAAGTAACTTTCAGTGAGTCAATCATTAAATTGTTGTTTTTTAATCTTATTCTTTTCATAATAAATACAATAAACCAATCCCAATAAATAGTCCATGCAGTAAATAAATCATTAAATTATTATTTTTTAATCTTATCCCTTTAATAATAAATAATAAATACAATAAACAATTAACGAATAAGTAGCTCATTCCATGGTACTTAATATGATCCTACATGCAAGTCTAACGTTCTCCAATACCTGTCACTGCTTCTTATTCTAAATTAAATAAATTAAGTTGTCTTCCACATGCAAGAGCGGTCTAATCTTCTCCAATATCTGTCACTGCCAGTTGGCGAAAGCGCCAATCGACGATAAACGGCTTAAACAAGAACGTGCCACGTGGCGCTATTAGCAGCTGGGCCTAGCTAAGTTTAGATTCCCGCTGAGTTAGCGGGTAATCGATGAGTCGAATCGTTTTTCGTGAGCCACAAATTTGCAGTCCCCGCGTCCGCTTAAACGTCCCCGGCCTCTATATATAGCGCCCTTTCCATCCCCGAGTTCCATATTACTGCGGAGTATTTGATTTGCCTTTCCATCCCCGAGTTCCATATTACCGCGGAGTATTCGATTGCCTCTGTAATTTCAAGTGGAGGTGAGCTTTAGTCTTTCAGTTATTTTCGCAAGGGTTTCTTGCGGGCATCTGTTGGGGAATATTGGTTTTACTGGTATAAATCTGTTTGATTTCGTCGAGGAAATTTGATTGGAGGCGTCTTGGGGACTGAATCGGCACTGATTTTAAACGGTAAGAGTTTTTTCAGATTCTTTTTCTGCCTATAATGATTTTTGCTTGTCTTTTTTTCCTGTATTTTAAGTCCGGGGTCTGCGTTGAAAGTTCGATATGTGAATTTGAAATGTGCCTGTGTGCGGATGAGTTTTCGTTCTGATTGTTTACAGTTTTATGTCAAAGGTGAATTTATTTGTTGATTCGATTTTTTTCGTCTTTGCTTTACCTGAACTTGGATGGTCTCGGTTTCGATTCGTCGAATCGAATCCACGTTTGGTTAAACGAGCAATATTTTCGTTTCAATACTGTTATTTGGTTTGTAAGAGTTGTATTGTAGTGCTTTTTTTCTTATTCTTCTGGTTTTGATTTTCAGTTTTTTCCTGCAATCGTTTTATAATCTTTTTGAAATAGATGCGTTATAGTTTTTATTTCCATTAAATGGGTTAGATTTTATTGTTAGAGCGCATTTTGTTCCCGATGATCTGTCTTTTGATCTAGCTAGGGTTTTTGGATGCCTTTTATTCTTTACCGTTATTCTTTTATTTTCAGCTGGAATCGATCTTTTAAATTGTGCATGCATAATGTGAGTTTTTCTCCAGTGGCCACTTTGTTCCCAGCGTCGCCTGCGTTTTTTTATTGTTTTCATGGTTTTCCAGGGTCTCTCTTAACTGCTATTAGGGCTTACCGTCGCGGTTTCAATCTTCGCGGCACACGTATGTTCTGCCATTTAGTCATTGCTATTTCGATGCCTTGGTTTCAATCAGTTCCTAATCTGGCTTGTTTTGTGTTTCAGAAAGGCTGAATGTTGTGATGGAGACAAAAGGTGGGAGAAAGAAATCTAATAGTAATTATCCCCAATACGAAACTCCCTTGGGCTACAAGATTGAAGACGTTCGACCTCACGGTGGCATCGAGAAGTTCCGCAGTGCTGCATACTCCAACGTAAGTTTTCTTGCTCTGCTATGTATTTGCTCAGGTTGAAGTTATTGTTTTAGTTCAACATTCAGTATATAAGGCCAGAATCTGGGCTTATATATATTCGCAGATTGAAGCCATTCATATGGTCAATGACATCAAACAATTTTTGTGGATTCTAAGTAGCCAGAGGACATATACTTGATGATATTTCAAACAAGATTAATGAATCCATTTAATGAAACAAGATTGCATATCTATAGTTATTACTATAAAATAATTAAAAAGTTCTACTGCATTAGAGAGATGCATTCATTGATTTTTGCATCAATAGTTAATGATATTAAGGTGTGCTAGAATCATGTAGGATATTGATTTCATTTGATGTAGAATGCTTTATTGTACAGAATCTGAAATGTCGTTTTGATTTGTATTTCTGTGCAGTGCGTCCGAAAGCCATCCTAATATTATCTTGTGGGGATTCGTAGAGTAGGAGCTATAGGGTTAGGATTCAGAATTAGATAGCTAGGAGCTGGTCTGCAGCTCCACTGCACGGCTGTCGGGTTAGCTCTCCACTCCACTGGAGTGGCAATTTCTCCCTCAACGCATTGAAAAATTACTTTGCTTGAAAAGATCATTTTCTTCTGCTATTTTCTCAATCAAGAAGGCTACTTTTTCTGCATTTCAAAATGGGTGTGACGTGTGAGGAAACTGTTGCCCCGATTACTTCAATTGGGTTTGAAGGATTTGAAAAACGGCTAGAGATTGAGTTCTTTGCGTCTTCATTTTTTACTGAATCAGAGGGCAGGGGCCTAAGGGCACTCACTCGAGCCCAGTTGGATGAAATGCTCAAAGCAGCTGAATGCACCATTGTGTCTGAGCTCTCTAATGAGCATTTTGATTCATATGTCTTGTCCGAGTCGAGTCTCTTTGTTTACCCATTCAAGATTATTCTCAAGACCTGTGGGACTACCAAGCTGCTACTTTCAATTCCTTTGATATTGAGCAATGCAAGCATCCTGTCTCTCTGTGTTAAAAATGTTAAATACACACGGGGAACATTCATCTTTCCTGGAGCCCAGTCATTTCCTCACCGCAGCTTTTCGGAGGAAGTGTCGTATCTGGATAAGTACTTTGGAACTCTTGGATCTGGTGGCATGGCTTATGTCATGGGAAATTCTGGAACGTCTTACAACTGGCATATCTACTCGGCCTCTGCTGACGATTTTTCTTCAGAGGGTACATCTGACCCAGTTTTTACATTGGAGATGTGCATGACCCAGCTGGACCGCAAGCGGGCTTCTTTGTTTTACAAGGATCAATTTAATTCTGCTGCAGAGATGACGCTTAAATCTGGTATATCCAAAATTCTTCCTCAGTCGAAAATCTGTGATTTTGAATTTGATCCATGCGGGTACTCCATGAATTCAATTGAAGGACCGGCTTTATCTACAATTCATGTAACTCCTGAGGATGGTTTCAGTTATGCAAGCTTTGAAGCCATGGGTTATCATCCCAAGGATTGTGATCTGGAAGCATTGGTGGAAAGGGTATTAAGTTGTTTCAGGCCTATGATATTCTCCATTGCAGTTCATGTCAATGCTGGCGCGTGTCTAACTTCATGGACCAAACCAGTTTGCCCACAGGGGTATACTTGTGAAATGACAAGTCAACAGGTGCTTACAGGGAAGAGCAGTGCTGTATATTACACTTACAGAATGGGCAATGCTGAGTCTCCGAGGTCTACTTTGCCTTCGTTTGCTTGGGAAGAAGAAAGTGAGTTTGCTTGGGAAGAAGAAAGTGAAGAAAATGATTATTTGCCAGTAAAAAAGAGTGGAAAGAAGCATATTGGGTGCGAAAGTCTGCAAGATTGAATTCTTTTCTACTGGGCTCCATAAGTTCTACCATTTGCCTGAAAATGGGTCCATTGTGTCATCAGTCATTGTTCTATTTTTGATGGAGAACTATATTACTTAGTATGGTGCAGTTTATTATTCTCTGCGTTGGGGGAGGGTTGTAGCGTAGGATGGGGTTACTTAAAAATACCAATTAGTACGTTTATGTTTATTTGCATTTCGAAAAAAAACTATTAAAAAAACCTATTAGTAGGTTTGGGTTGATTATAAAGTTTATTGTATTTGGATCTCTTTCTTTGCAATTTATTATTAAATTAGTAGGTTTGGGTTGATTATAAAGTTTTCTTTGTTTTTGTGAGTAAATGCTACTATATTCAGTGATTTAGTTTTATCTATACTAGTTTATTCAGTGATTTAGTTTTATCTATGTGTAGGACAGTTTTATTATTAATAAGTTAATGATATAATTCGCATTTTGTGAGTAAATGCTACTATATCCAGTGATTTAGTTTGATTTAGTTTTATCTATATCCAGTGATTTAGTTTTATCTATATGTATAGATTCCAGTGATTTAGTTTTATTTATATGTATAGGTTCTACAGTTTGTACAGTAAAGCATACTTCAATGTACATATGAATAATCCTGCTGCCATGGAATATAAATATGAATAATCTTTCTGCCATGTAATTTTGTCTCAATGTACTGGTAATCCTGCTGCCATTTGTTGGAGTATAGTAATTACAGTAAAACATATTTCATTGTACTGATAATCCTGATGCCATTTGTTGGAGTATAGTAATTTATGATCATTGTTTTTATGATTGTTGATTGGTATGTCTTCATCTTGGAATTTTTACATGTATGCTTTTTTTCTCTGATCAATATAATGACGACAAAAGGATTTCACAATTCTACAAACACCAACCAAAATTTCAACTTTACATAAACACAATCCTTGAATGAAAAGCCAAAATTTCAGCTTTACATAAACACAATCTGTGAATGGAAAACTTGATTATAAACACGACATATCAGGGGATAATCCTTGAATAGAAAGCCAAAATTTCAGCTTTACATAAACACAATCCATGAATGGGAAACTTGATTATAAACACAACATATCAGGGGATGGGAACCTGTTTCAGCTTTGCATATACACAATCTCCAAATGGGAAACTTGAATATAGACACAACATATTAGAGTAGGGAAGAGTATAGACACAATATATTAGAGAATGTGACGCACTATGGGAACCTGTTTCAGCTTTGCATATACACAATCTCCAAATGGGAAACTTGAATATAGACACAACATATTAGAGTAGGGAAGACTATGGGAACCTGTTTCAGCTTTGCATATACACAATCTCCAAATGGGAAACTTGAATATAGACACAACATATTAGAGTAGGGAAGAGTATAGACACAATATATTAGAGAATGTGAAGCACTATGCAAAAATAAAGTAGATCTAATAAATTAAAAATGTAAATGTAGGATCTAATAAATTAAAAATGCAAATGTAGTGGAGATGTAGTGGAGATGCAAAAACCAAGTATAGTTATCTTTAATTTACTAAATAAAACTCTATTTAGTGTGTTCTCTTTTACCAAGTCAAACTTCACAAGATATAACTTTAATTCACTAAATATAATTATATTTAATTAATGTGTCCTTTCTTACCAAGTTAAACTTGACAAAAGATAAAAGAGTGATTACCAATCTCACTAAATATAACTTTAATTGATGTGTCCTCCTTTACCCAGTCAAATTTGACAAGAGATAGAAGATTGGTTATAAAACATAATGCTAATAACAATGCTTACACATTCTCCCGTGAAAGAAGCCTATCATGACTTTAACAAGAATTTCTCATAAAACTATCATTATGTAAAAATAATATATCATAACCTTACATTAACAAAGAATTTATCATAAAATTATCATCATTGTGTAAAAAGATAAAATTATCATCATTGTGTAAAAAGAATATATCATAACCTCATACACAAGAATATGGCAAGTATCCTAAGTGTAAGGACTTTATCATAAAGATGTAAGACAATCTTTTGTACATGACATCCATTCTACCAAAAGAAGAAGATGACAAGCATCCTAATTGTAAGGACTATGTCATAAGGATGTAAGGCAATATTTTGTATCATGACTATAACAAGGAATTTGTCATAAAACTATCATTATGTAAAAATAATATATCATAACCTTACACTCTAACAAGGAATTTATCATAAAATTATTATCATTGTGTAAAAATAATATATCATAACGTTACACTCACAAGAAGCATCCTAAGTGTAAGGGCTTTGTCATAAGGATGTAAATTATTATCATTGTGTAAAAAGAATGTATCATAACCTTACACTCACAAGAAGATGAAGCATCCTAAGTGTAAGGACTTTGTCATAAGGATGTAAGGCAATCTTTTGTACAAGACATCCATTCTACCAAAAGAAGAAGATGACAAGCATCCTAAGTGTAAGGACTTTGTCATAAGGATGTAAGGCAATCTTTTGTACATGACATCCATTCTATGGATTAAGTGCTTGACCTATATTATTACATTAATTTCAACCAATACTACTTACAAGAAAATGAGTAAGTACAAAAACAAATATAATTAACATTTTTAAAACAAAGTAGATCTTAACCAGCATCATCACCACACTAATAAATTTGACACACAAAAAAAATCAATCTCAAACATACATAAATTTGATTAAAAAACCTTCTAAACATATATAAACTTGATTAAAAAAACTTCCAAAACATTATGTATATCTTAAATTTGCACATAAAATTTTATTGTTATACACTTAAAATTTTGAATTTACACTTAAATTTTTTTAAATACTTTTCCAAAACAATAAATATATGAAAACATTTCTTCAAAATATTATTATAAAAGCAACAAGTTTTACTATTTTTACAATCTTATAAATTATTATAATTTACAATTTATAAATAATTACAATTTTGGTGGCTTGGTTAAAGTGTAAGTTTAGAATTAAATTATTATTGTTATTGTTAGGTTAGGGGTGGGCAAAGAATCACTTATTTCTCGTGTGAATTTTCAAGTATTTTTTTCAATTGTTGATCCAAGACTCATGAGATCTCATGAAGTTGACACTTTAATGTCTAAGTAGTAGTGAATATGGCTTATTTTTCACTCATCATGAGAAGTGGTTTCTTCAAAGGAAGTTGGTTCAAAGTTAGTAGATAAATTCAAATCACAATTATATAAAACATGCATATCATATGCATCACCTCCATCTTATCTTGTAGTACTTCTAGTTCCTATCTTTTTGACCTCATGAGGATGAACACCTTCAAGTATCTTTATGAGCCACTTTGGTGGACCTTTTTGAGATGATAATTCAACACCATCTCCATAGAGATGGTGTTGAATTATCATAAAGGTTCAACTTTTCAATCCCTCTCAATCACATCATCCAAATGAACTTTAGGTTATGATGAAGTGGATGAAACTTTCATGAGGGGGAGATAGTGCTTCAAAAGGAGATTCCAGAAATTGATCCAAAATAGGGATCCCCTTCAAAATGTGGAATATCATCATCAGATTCATGATATGTCTTTAAATGAGTGAATCTATCTAAATAATTAAGCTATTTCTCAACAGTTGTTTCATTCTTAAAAGATTCAAGAAAAATTACATCATTGTAACCTCATTGTAAAAATGATATCCCTTGATGGTATGTGAGAGTGTTAAAAATGAAAATGTGTTTGATCCTTATAAACCATTCTAAGTAATTTTCTTTCCAACAATGGAGATTAGAGAATGAATTTTCGAATACAAAGTTTGGAAGAAAAACACATTGTTTCTCTAGGATATGGTGACAACTCACACCCTTGAATGGCCTGGGGCTTGTTGCTCCATGTTCTCATGTGAGATCTCCACAAATCCCTTGTACACTGCGTCTTTCTCCTCTCAATTACAACTGATGTTTCTAATGTAGTCAGTAGAGAAATATCCCACAATAAATACACGGTTAACAAGTAGCAACAGACTGAGAAAATTTACTGTAGGGCTTGCATTGCGTTGAGATTAAATCGTTGTCTGTGTCGACTACGACATTGTATGTCAACGAAGGGGATCTAATGCCTATTTGCATTATAAATTTGTTGTTTCCGACATGGACATGTCTCTATGTCTCTGATCACCTCGGTGGACATGTGAGCTTTGACAAGGTGCTGGATGAAATGACAAAATGCTGGACGAGATGATGGTGGATGGTATTTGCATGGCCTCCACACCAAAGCTACTTCAAATTAGAAATTTCATTGGTTAATGGTATTGTCGTCCACATTCTTTCTCTTGATTACTAGTTGAGAGCCAGAGGAACGGGTGCGTTGCCTGCGAAAATAAGAGAAGGATTGGATTTAGAATGCAGATGGAGAGGTGCCGTGGGATGAGATGAAGGGTTTTCAAAATCTGAAACTGGCGTGGGTGCAGTGTGGAGGCAGACAAATATCAAAGATGCAGGAGAAGGAAGATAGAGATGAGGGCGCATATGATAAACTGCCATAGAGGAATAGCTAGAGAGACGATTCTGCAGAGGGATGTTTCTGCATGATACCATTGTTAGGTCAAGTATGGGTAGAGAAAGAGTAACTCTACACTTGAAAGCTTTTCATTAATTTGAGATATTCATAAATATAAGTTGGGAAAATTTTTGATTTCATTTTTCAATAGGTTTTTATTTATTTTTCCTATTTATCTACCACTTTTCATATTTCTCCTAAATAATATTTACAATATTATTTACAAAATACCATGAATGTTTTGCATTAACCTGAAATATCCATAAATACAAGTTGGAAAGATCTTTGATTTCATCTTCCAAGAGGTTTCGATTTATTCTTCCTATTTACTCACCACTCTTCATATTTCTCCTAAATAACATTTAGGATACTATTTACAAAATACCATAATTATGAGGATGAATATCCAACAGTTATAAACAAAATGAATAAAGTTTCGAACCGGTGACTTTAACATCACGGAGTGGCTTAACAACACACTCCGTCACCGACTGTCCTACACCTCGAGAACTATTCTAAAAATCATTATTATTTTATAGTTTAAAAAGAATTATATTATTATTATTATTATTATATTATTTTATGATTTTGAAAAAAATATTACTTATCATATGATTGTTATTGATTGTTATTTTGATAGTATAAAGCAAAATACAATTATAAAATGCATCTTTAATTCTCCACATTAAAAGTTTTACAATTTTATAAATGATATATATTTTTATAATTGATCATAGTGAAATTTTGATCATATAAAATTTGAATGAAATACTATTATAAAATGTATCTTTAATTATTCACATTAGAAGTTTTACAATTTTATACATGATTACAATTTAATTGCAATGTAATTTGAGATTTTTATTTTTATTTTTAAAGTAGATATTGTATTAAGTATGAACAAAATTTATAAGAGAGGAAACACTATTCCTAATGCAAAGAGACTATGATAATTTCTTGGGATAAAAAACATAGAGAGTAAACTTACCCCAGAGGGAAACGAGGCTAGAGAACATAAGTTATGTCTTAAAATCTTAAACGCATAAAGTTTAACTGGTCTATATCCACTACTATACTTCTCTACAACATTAGAAACTAGATAACAAAATGAAATATTATAACCAGAGAACAATTGATCACTGAGCATGAGGAACCTGACGGAAGGTGGGTCCCGAGTCGCCTCGCCAAGAAGCAACATCAAAAATTTCAAATCCTGGTTGATTGCTGCCTAGAGGAATAAGGGAACCTCCATGAAGACGAGCGAACCAAGTCACCACATCAATCATGTAGGTGTTCTGAGTTTCGAGGGATTCCATTCTACCTTTGAGCTAGTAGAAGTCCTCCTCCTTTGGCAACATACCTAAGGCAACCATTATTTTTGTATTCTAGTATAGTTACAAGGTACGGAAGAATTTTGAGTTCCTAGTCATGGTGCAACCAATATTAGGGATTAATCCTCCCACCTGAAATTCCACCTATTCATCATCTTTGAATTCTCTAATCAGCTGAACCTCTACTTCTAGGCCCGACATTGTGGCTTTGTCCTCCTCGGGAACAAAATCTTCAAAAAAATATGTTGCAACCACTGCTAGCTTAGCTGCACGGGACGATCTCATAGAGAGGGAACGAGGTTTCTGTCCTCTTGGTGCCATATCCAGAAAGATGTTGATGCTTGAATTCGTTAGGACCGAAACGACAACCTCAAGAGGATACAAATCCTCTTGCATTTTTATAGAGGTAGTACTCCTCTGTTCGAGATTCTTAAAATGTGGGACTTTTATAGAAGTCCGTCAAAGAAAAGTAAAAATATATAAAAGAAAAACATAAAATGTTTTTATTTTCTTTTAAAAGAAAGTTCCTGAGAATGGACCAGGAAACACATACATTCATACACTTAAAACAAATAAACATAATTTCCTCACATCCATCATAGTAGGGATAAATATTTCTGATCACATAAAAAATTAAAAGAAAATGATCTGCATGCATAAGAGAACTTTCACATAGTGATACATGGGCAACTCAAATGAAGATAACGATAGATCAACCTCAAATACTTTATATTCAGAAAAACTGGGTTACAAATTACAATTGAGATTGTTCCCAAAATAACTCTTGGAATTTCTAAAAAATATATAGTTCAATACATATTCTCTGAAATTAAAATGCGTTTGTCATAATGTCATAATGTGTTTGTCAACCACTTCTACCTTAGCTGCACGAGACGATCTCATAGAGAGGGAATGAGGTTTCTATCATTTTGGTGCCATATCCAGAAAGATGTTGACGCTTGAATTCGTTAGGACCGAAACGACAACCTCAAGAGGATACAAATCCTCCTGCATTTTTATAGAGGTAGTACTCCTCTATTCGAGATTCTTAAAATGTGGGACTTTTATAGAAGTCCGTCGAAGAAAAGTAAAAATATATAAAAGAAAAACGAAAAACGTTTTTATTTTCTTTTAAAAGAAAGTTCCTGAGAATGGACCAGTAAACACATACATTCATACACTTAAAACAAATAAACATAATTTCCTCACATCTATCATAATAGAGATAAATATTTCCGATCACATAAAAAATAAAAAAAAAATGATTTGCATGCATAAGAGAAATTTGACATAGTGATACATGGGCAACTCAAATGAAGATAACGATAGATCAACCTCAAATACTTATATTCATAAAAACTAGGTTACAAAGTACAATCAAGATTGTTCCCAAAATAAATCTCTTGGAATTTATAAAAAATATATAGTTCAATACATATTCTCTGAAATTAAAATGCGTTTGTCATAATGACTGGGATTGGGGCTCCCGCGGACCATAAAACAAATATGTATAAGAATGAAGTTCGTAGAAAGAAGAAAGTGGGCGGCGGAAGACAACAAGACTATGATGGTATCTCATGTTTGTCACTTGCTCACTGATGTCCTATTATGGATTTCATCGACGGTTACATGAACCATCTCAACCGTCCTTTTCACTTCATCGGTAAGTTTGTCGACAACCTTTTTAAACCACTCCACGATGTAGCTCCTCATTGGTGCCATGTTGATTTCGTGCCAGATTTTTATATTTAAGAGCTTTCCTTCCAAGTCCCTTAGATCAATAGAAATATTCCACAAAGATTCTTCAATATCTTGATTTTTAATCAAATAATTGACGAGCTAGTTTTCCACATCATCTTCACTATACTCTAGAATGCCATAGAATTTTTCAAATGATAACCCTTTAAAGATCTCAACTTGTTCATCAAATGCTTGCTTGGTTAAGAAAAATGAGTTGAGTATCAATTTGGGGTCTTGGACCTCATTGGTGCTCCCAGCTAGGTCTATCTCAGTCAACTTTTTGAATAATTCTTCTTTTCTGGTTATGGCCTGGTTGCATGCTTGGACAACAATATTCAAGTTCTTAACCGTTTCCTTCCAACGTGCGTTTAATTGTTTTATCCAGTTCGGAGAAGGGATATCCTCCTCTCTTCTTCTCAACTCTATCATATTGGTAACTTTAAAACCAAAGGGTACAACCACATTGAGGTAAAAAACTTCCCCGTTTTTAAAATATGCCTATAAATGTTCATGAAAAACATGTGCTCTCGATCCAAAAGAGACCATGCTCTTTGACATCTCCCAAGCCTCTGTAATTAATTCCATTATTTTCTTGATATTCATCTCCACATAGCCTCAGGCTGATGTGAGAAGGCTCGCTGATCCTTTTAATTTTGTTGCTGGTGTGGTAGGCCCGATCATTGCTAAAGGACTAGCAGGTACTGGAAGAGGTATTAAATTTTCCTCCAATTCTTTGATTCGTTCATTTAACCTGGCATTCTCTACTTCAAGGCCTCCAATAGAATTATCTAGAGCAGCTCTAGTTGCTCGATGAATTTGGGAAATTTGGGAAGGCTTCATGTTCCATAGGTTAATCTCTGAATGAGATTTCCCCTTTTTATTCTTTACATCTCTTTTCTCAATAATCAAATTTTTGGACTCGCTGTAAAAAACAACGCTCTGAAATACAAAAGAATCTTCTTCATCGAAGGTCTTGCTTTCAATTATTTCCATCTGAGGATTCTGGTGAGCAGTGTTCTCTAGTTGGTTGATGTTGGAAAACACTTTTTTGATGCCAATTTCGAGTTCCACATCCTCGAGGGAGAGGTTGTGGATGTCGCTTTCACCTTGAGGTCCCTCTTGTTCTTGCACAATGTTTTTTCTTTTCTTCCTCAAGGGAAGATTGCGAGAACTTTCAATTTTTCCTGAAGGAGGGTTCTTATCTCCTCATCCTCCTGAAGAACTTTGGGTTACTTTATTAATTTGGTGGGCCATTGGAGCACTGCTCCGAGATGTTGTACTCTTTGGAGTGACAGTCGGGGATTGTGAAATTTTCTCACCCATACCTTTTCCTCTCTTCTTGTACGACTCATTGGTGCTGAGTATTGTTTCCATGTCACGAGCGGAAGTGCCTGAGACATTATTTCCGTCTTCATTTAGAATAACATTAATAAAAGAATTTTCGAAACCAACATCCAATAGATGTTCTACAAAACTTCCTCTAGGGTCGAACCCTTTTACTCTTTCAACATATTTTAGATTGAGGCTGTGAAAGTGGCCCACGAATTAATCAATCTTGTTCATATTTCTGAATATGAAGTCCCCAACTTTCCGAGGCACATGTATGAATTGTTTTTTTCTCTTTTCATGGAAAAAATGCAACCAGTAGTTGTACTTCCTTTCTATTTCAACAACAAACATTTTGTCAGATATGTGGCACAGAAGGAAGGAAGGATTTTCCTTGGAACCAAAAATCCTTATAACATTATAATTCTCCATTTGTTCTAGTGCCCCCTTCCTATTCAAGAACTTACTTGCCTGGTCAGATATCTGAGGAGTTCCCTTTCCAAACAACAAGCCTTTAAAAACCGAGACAAAATCATTAAAAACTTCATAAAAATGTTGGGAGGCCTTGTGCCTCCATAATGTTTGATACCAGAAGGTTATTGGGTCAAATTCACAGTTTACCTTCTTACACACAGATAATCTTGGGAAATGACAGCAATGCGCTATCGCAAAAACCAAATAATATGACATAAATAATCTCTTCTCCTTCTTGTATTGTGACAATTGGGAAGATATTTCAATGGAAATCAACTTACCCCAATAGAAGATGGCCCGTTCTTTGACCGTAAAATATAGAATGTAAAGAATCATCCGGGAGGTGTTGGTTGTAGTTTCTTGTCTTGTTATCCTCATGAAAATCCATGCAATTTCTAGGAAGAGATTTTTAAATGACCCAGCCTTCAATCTCATGATGTTCTCGGGGACGGTCGTTGGGTTCTCTAGGAGTTCAGGTAAGAGGTCCAATCCATTGTCATGCTTCTTTAAGAACTCCTTGAAATATTCTCGCTTGAAGGTAAGCATTGGCTCAGAAAGTCTCAACATCTTACATAATACTTGAGGCGATAGGGAGACATGGGAATGGTCTCGCAAATGAATAGTTTGTTGGTTTGGAATATATCTCTCGGAGCACCAGGTGACCAACTCCTTATAGTCAAAGAATTCTAGGACACAACTCGTGCATGCAATTCTAGATGTCCAGATTACTTCCTTTTGGGATGAAGGGGATGAGTAGTAGGAATATGCTATGTACTATTAAAAACTCTAGTCCTCGCGCTCGAAAATATTCAATGTATCTCCACAGAACTGTTGTCGAGTTTCTGCCATAAGTTGACAAGAACGTTCCCTTGCTCCAGATAATGTTTAAAATGAATGCTGGAGGGGTATAATATAATCCTCCGTAAATCCCGTTTTAATGCATTTTAATAGATCTCCTCGATCCTTTCGCTTATTAATGAAAATCCTTTCGAACCTTTATGGTAAGTTATTAGCATTAAAAGCATAGTAAATGTGCATTGGGAAAGGTTCGAGGGTGGCGGGGACATACGAGAGTGAAATATGATTTGAGATTTCTGTGAACTCGGGAACCCACGAATTCCTCATGCTTGATCACTGAGCATGAGGAACCCGGGAGAAAGTTCCTCATGCTCGATCACTGAGCATGAGGAACCTGAGGGAAGGTGGGTCCCAAGTCACCTCGCCAAGTAGAAACATTGAAATTTTTAGATCTTGTTTGATTACCGCTTGGAGGAATAAAGGCACCTCCATGAAGACAAGCAAACCAAGTCACCACCTCAAGTAGGTAGGTGTTCAGAGTTTCCAAGGATTCCATTCTACCTTTGAGCCGTCAGAAGTCCTCCTCCTTTGGAAACAAACCTAAGGAAACCATTGTTTTTGTATTCTAGTATAGTTACAAGGTACGTAAGAATTTTGAGTTCCTAGTCATGGTGCAACCAATATAAGGGATTAATCCTCTCACCTGAAATTCCACCTCTTCATCATCTTTGAATTCCCTAATCAATTGAACCTCTACTTCTAGGCTCGACATTGTGGCTTTGTCCTCCTCAGAAAAAAATTCTTCATAAAAATATGTTGCAACCACTGCTGCCTTAGCTGCGCGGGACAACCTCATAGAGGGGGAATGAGGTTTCTATCCTCTTGGTGCCATATCCAAAAATACTAGAGAAAGAAGAAAGCCTAGTGAAATGTTAAGAAAACCAGAGTAAATCAAAATACACCAGATTTGTGCAAATACAATAGTGTGACCACAACTATTTATCCTCTCCAGATCTGAAATAATTCCTAGTAGCCAACCAACCCACCTTTCATCATTCATTATGATCATGAATGCATGAATAGTGAGGGGTCGTTGGATCATCCTACACGTCATGTAAGATATAACTCTCTTAATCTGAAAGACCCTCACCATATCCAGTTTTGATGTTGGATCGAGGCAAGGGTACAAGCCTTGCATCATCTTCTTTGTGAGGATGGAATGATTGATCCCTTCAAGCCCTTCCACACTCATCACCATCACTACTTCCAACCTCTCGCAACCTCAGAAGTACACTAGGAAGTTTCATAATGTTTTGACTGACCAACGAAGGGACATCATCTGCTTCATGAGGCCGAAGTGGTTGATCACACCAATCACTTCCACACTCATCACCATCAATATTTCCAACCTCTTGCAACCTTGGACGTAGACCACTAGGAAACTGCATTATGTTTTGATTGACCAATGAAGGTATATGTGTGTCATGCTACATGTTGAGTGCAACTGTATGTTTCCTTGGAATAGGCACCAACTCCACTGCACTAGCCACATTAATTTCTGAGCTAGATGGCACCCCATCCGGGGAAGGAAGATAAGCTTGTGCAAGAGAGAAAACATATTTCTTGAGAGGGAGGAGAGGGAGCTCATCCTATGATCTAGGTGGATATCAGTGGCCACCCACCTTTTTCGACTGGCTCAAAACAATTTTCTGGCAATTTTGGCAATTTACTATTTTTAGAAGGTTTTAACTTCTAGGGCCATTTTGAGGGCCTAAATGAAGGTTTTTCGAGGTTGAGGTTCTCAATGATAGCCAAAGGCATGATTGAGCCCCCAAAATGAATCTCCTCGACGATACCTTTCCAACGAGCTATCATACGCCTAAAACGAAGATCATATGCAAAAGTTACGACCCTGGGAAGTTGATGTACTAACTTACCCAAATGGGGCCCACATGAATTTTGGCGCTTCATCTCCTAGGGTTAGGTTTTTGGATGTCTAGGACTTTTGGCATTCCTATTTATTGTAAAAAGGCCTTCAGAGCCTATTTTAATCATCTTCTTGCGAATGCGTGCTGCCGCCACATCTCTTCTCAGAGATAAGCCGCCACCATTCCAGCAAGCTTGTTTCCGCTACATTTTACAGTTTCAGCTTATTTCGTTATTGAATAGAAAACTAGTTTTACTGTATCTCTGTTATTTTGTGTTAAGCACCTATTAATAATCTGTATTCATTTCGTTCTGCTCATAAAATCCAGATCAGTGGTATCAGAGCAGGCTGCTCTTGATTGTTTTTTTTAGTGCATGTCCCCGACGAGGTCCGAGTATAGCAAGTTGGGTCTCAAGCTTGTCTCTCTTGAAGATAATTGCTCTCACACACCCAAGAAACCCTCAATGGCGGAAGAAAAGAAAAACGACGGAGCAGATGATCCTATCAATCTGTTGCTTGAGCAAGCTCTCACGCGACAGAGGGACAAAATGATGGAGAATTTTGCCCACATCCTTAAACGCTTATTGATAGCATCAGGCGCATCTTCATCAAGCGACCACTTTGGAGGCACCTCGCCTTTCAAGGTACAATTTAATTTTGATATTTCTGTATTTGAAGGATAGATAGATGCAAAAGCCCTAGAAAAATGGTTAACTCTGCTAGAAGGTTATTTCTCTGTTCACAAATTTTTCGACAAAGAAAAGATCACCTTCGCACTCCTTAAAGCTCTCCCTCATGTCAAACATTGGTGGGAAACTTACTGGGAGCAAAGTTCCACAGAGGAGTCTGGAATATATGGGGCCGATCCCACTTGGGATTTTTTTGTGGATGCGGTAAAGGAACAATATTACCCTTTTGGCAACTATGAGGACCAGTACATGAGATGGACCACACTGCGGCAAGAGAGGGGCCAAGTAGTTCCAGAGTTCACCAATACCTTCCATACCTTGCGCACCAAGCTGGGTATCAAAGACTCAGAGTGACATTTGGTTCTGAAATACCGTGGGGCTCTACACAGATACATCCAGACTGAAATGGATTTTCTGGACATCTCATCACTCGGTGCTACTTATCGATATGCTGTTAAAATTGAGCAAAAATTTAAGCACCAGAACAAACGAGAATTCGGGTTTGCAAATCCACAACAACCAAAGTATGAAAAAGACGGCCCTAACAAACAGTCTCCTGAAAACCATTCCAAGAAACAGGAAAAGAAGGGTCATAGGAAGACAAAGAAGGACACTGGAAAATGATGTGATTTCCACAAAAGCCCTTGGCACAACACCGATGAATGTCGCTCAAAACAGTCATTGGTGGTCGAGATCAAAGACAAGGAGCCGAACCCTGATTCAGAATCTAATTCTGAAAATACTGGTAAAGGATAGATCATTGACACAGACCCCACTGCTATTGTTGTGACCGCAATAATTCAACCAGAAGAGCCAATCGATCCTGAAGAGGGGGAGTGCATTTTTCATTCATAGATGTGGGTGAAGGGGACCTCGCTGCATTTTATTGTTGATAACGGAAGCCAGAAGAACCTCATCTCAACAGAGGTCGTCAAACAGTTGGGATTGTCGACAACACCACACCCGCAGCCATACAACATCGGGTGGCTTTTCCAAGGATGAGATCTTCGTGTCAGCCAACAATGTCAATTTTCATACGGCATCCAGCCCTTCAAGGATGAGGTATTATGTGATGTTGCCCCACTGGATGTCTATGATGTTCTCTTGGGCCAACCATATATGTGGAAGTGCCATGCTGTTTATGAGTCTCGACCTCGTAGTGTCATTGTTACTTTGGGGGGTCATCTCTATAGAATATCAGAGGTAGTTCCAACTATTGTTCCACCTAAAAAGTGCCGCAAGGTAGTATCTCATACTGCAAAATTCAGCTTCTTCACAATTTGTTCGAAAGGGGAATAGAAGGGCATTGCAACCACTACATTTTTTCCCCCTGCACCTTCTATCCAACAGAAGCAGGTCAACAAGGTTGCAACAAAGCACAAAAATTCCTTCTGCACACCTTCCTCTCATGTAGCTCGACTTGTTGAACAACCTCAACTTCAACAGGTTCATGACAGACTTCCACAAACTAAGCAGCACGACGTCTCCAGCAATACAAGCAGCTCACCCAGATGCAGATCCAGCAAACACTTTTCCCTCTCCCTTGGGAACTCAACGTAATGGATACCATTGCTTCCTAAGGAGGGAGGATTGATCCAGGTGGATATCGATGGCCACCCACCTTTTCCTACTGGCTCAAAACAGTTTTCTGGCAATTTTGGAAATTTACTATTTTTAGAAGGTTTTAACTTTCGGTGCCATTTTGAGGGCCTAAATGAAGGTTTTTCGAGATCGAGGTTCTCAATGATATCTGAAGGAATGATTTATCCCCTAAAATGAATCTCCTCGATGGTACCTTTCCAATGAGCTATCATACGCGTAAAATGGAGATCGTATGCAAAAGTTACGACACTGGGAAGTTGATGTACTAACTTACCCAAACAGGGCCCACATGACTTTTGGCACTTCATCTCCTAGGGTTAGGTTTTTGGATGTCTAGGAATTTTGGCATTCCTGTTTATTGTAAAAAGGCCTTCAGAGCCTCATTGTAATCATCTTCTTGCGAATGCGAGTAGCCATCACATCTCTTCTCAGAGATAAGCTGCCACCATTCTAGCGAGTCTTTCACTCTGTATTTTTATAGTCTCTGTACATTTCTTTCATTAATAGAAATCGTGTATTACTATATATCTGTGTTTATGGTTGCATCTCTGATACATTTCTGTTATATTATTGAATATCTGTGATATCTCTGTGCATTTATTTATTATATCTCCGATCTCATTTTGTGCCGAAAATAATCCGGATCATCCTAGGTAGCGCCAAAAAATGATGAGGGGTTACAAAAGTTGGCATTAGGTAGGAGATCGATGAATTTTTTAGCATCTCTCTTAACATGGGATGGGACAAGCCTAGAGATACCCGGTAAGAGAGAGCCTAAAAATTCAATCAAATATTCCAGTCACAAATGAGTAGAGATTTTGGAGGTAGAAGAGCCCCATTGGAGTTTGGTGAGCAAGTGGATAATGAGATTGGAATCTCCTTCTGCAATAGGTTGAGAATAATGGAGCCTGTGGAAAATTTGAAGACCTTTGACTAGGGCCCAAATTTTACCCGCATTATTGGAATTGATTCCAAAGTAACCATAGTAGATTTGAAGGATATTTCCATTGTTGTCCATGGAAATTCCTCCATAACTGGAAGGCCCTAGATTGTCTTTAGAGGCACCATAAAAATCAAGTTTGATGAACCCATG
>JASDQU010100045.1:409425-427764 GCA_032191745.1 Picea mariana | reverse complement strand
CTTTAATGTTCTGTCTATTCTTTCCCCAAATAACATTAAGAGAATGAGAATCATCTTTGAATATTCTTGTATTATTTTCCTTCCATATTTCTCATAGAATAAATCCTAGGAAGAGCTTCCCACTACAAGGAAAACACCTTCTTGCATAGGTTTTTATGGAACCTCCCCGAAAAATTTATCCCTTAGTTGTTTATAGCAGAGACAGGCAATCGAAGGTTTTTGCAGAGGTTTGTTTCTTGGTGCGCCTTTAAGGTATATATGAACAGGTGCATTCATGAATAATAAAGCATCATTGCGTTAATGTTCCAATAGAACCACCATAATTTATAATAAAATTACATGCACCGAATAAATCACACCGGTGTCGTTGAATATTACATGCCGATGCGCTTAACTGTCGTTCGGAGCACTGTGGTAGGGTAAATAAAAAAATTTCCAAATCAATTTTAATTGTTATAGTGCATCGTGTGCTTCCAAAATCTCAAGGAAGCACTGATGCTCACCTTTCTTCCTAAGACACCCTATTTTTGATGCTCCACACTGACTTGGATAACTCCATTGGTGGATTCAACACATTTCCAAATTTTGGAAATTACTATGAATTTTCATTTCCTCTCAATGGTGTAACCATGCCTCGGGACACAAGAGACCAGGTAAATTATTTATTACCTTCTTATTTTCATTTTCATCCAATCAAAATTAGAATTTAGCTTAAAATTTGACATTTTTTTCAATTTATTTTTCAATTTTGCATGATGCGCTTGAATGGTTTGGCTCACCTTGAAGCGGTGCATACTTTTTTAAATTAAAAATGAGCACCACCGTCGGTGCATATCATATATGTACACATTGGTGTCGTTCAAGCAATCACAACATGATAAATTATTAAAAAAAAAAGCGGTGCATCCTTCTGAATGTCTCGAAATGGGTGCACAATGGAATTCTACCCACACCGGTACATTTCACTTCATTAACCACACCATTAGCTCAATGAGATATAAAATTTAACTTAGCGGTGCACCAAGTTTAACCAACCTCACTAGGGTGTACCCGAAACATAATGCATTGGCGCATCAATGATCAAATGCACCGCCATACTTTATAATAAAAATACATGCACCAAATAAATCATGCCGGTGTGGTTGAACATTACACACTGGTGTGCCTAAATGTTGTCAAGTGCACCATGATAGGGTAAATAAAAAAAAAAGTATCAAATCGATTTTCATTGGTACAGTGCATCCCGTGCTTCCAAACTCTCAAGAAAGTATTGATGCTCACCTTTCTTCCTAAGACACCTTGTTTTTAGTGCTCTACACTAACTTGGATAGCTCCATTGGTGGTGTTGGCACAAGGAAAGACCCAGGGTTCAATGCTTACAACAACGCACCAACAAAACCCTAACTACCGACCCTTTCGGCAACACCTGCAAAGCAGATGAAGTCTCACCCGAGGTAGAGGCAGGGGTGGTTGTAGGACTCAGATGTCTGCAACCTTAGCTGGGACACAAATCTGTGATTGTAACACCTTAACAGAGCACTTAGCAGTTATAGTTCATTAATATTCAGTCTTATTTTATAGGGTAGCTAAACCTTAATAATAGATCAGCGCAATACTCACAAAAATGCAATAGATTCAAGCACTAAGCATAAAAACATAGATCAGATCTAGCTTTCATTCACATTATTCGGCACTAAGCTACCATATTAGATTATTCTAAGCATATATCAGTGCACTAAGCATTTAACCACATAAACAAGAGAACAACCATAAATCACAAATCAACCACAACATGGGATATACGTGGTTCACCCCCACCCTGGGGTTACATCCACCAACTCTTCTTCTTTATTTCTTTCTGTCAATCTTCTATATGCACAGAGCCATGATATCTTACTCTGTAGAGGACATGAGATCTGCGCGCACTCCGCTAGATCCTCTTTCCCTGAGTTATGACACAAAGCCTCTTCGCAACCTCTTACAATCACTTGCGCTTAGCCTTGCAAATCTCACACAGTATGCATAAAGCATTTACAATCATCACTTGCACTTAGCATAGCACCAAAAACCTCTTTTCCCCCCCTTTCTCTTACATCGCCTAGACTTCTATTTATACATTACAAAGAGGGCCTAAACATGGGTAAAACCATGGGATGAGATCCCCATACCCGTTACATAAGCCCAAAACCTAAAAATCCCTAAAAGGGGGCCGAGATCCCACGATCTCCGCTTTGAATTGCGCTCCACCTTCGACAGCCTGTCAAAGTCCCAAAAATAGGTCAAACATGACCAATGATCCTCATAACTTGGTCAAGGGACAACAGGCCCCTAACACTCACCTGTGAGTCATCCTAAGTCACTATGGTCTGGGTATCTCTACTTCAAAAGCCTCGAGCTTGGCTTGATCTACTTCGACCTGTTGCTGCCCCACGACCTCCTGCTCGGTGAACTCTTGGATAACTGCTTCATTGACAGGTCCCTCTAAGCGTTGTTCAGTTGCATTAACGACCTATTCTAGTTATGTTCCTCGACCTTCAATCTCTGCGAATAGTTGGCAAGCCTCATCCTGTGTGGGTTGGAGCCTCTGAGTCACCTCCATGACTTTGATCTGAAGGGTGTGGACCTGCTGTTGAGCAGTGCACTGTTCTTGGGATCGCTTCATCCTCTCAACGAATGACAGGGGCTTCAACTACGCCTGTACTGTTTCTACTTGTTGCTTTGCCTCCTGAAGCTGTGACTCCAGTGCCTTCAGTTCATGATCCTCAGTGAGTCCCTCATAATTCTGGGCACTGCGATCACTTAGCTTTTTACATTCCATGGTGAGGGACTTGATTCTCTCAACTGCGCTTCAAGCAGTTGCTTCTCTTTAATCTCGCACATCCTGCGGAGTGCTGGGCAATGTTCGTAGCTCTAAGTCTGCTATTCTTTGTTGAAGCTGTTGGATAGATTTTGCGAGTTGTGCTACTTGATGCTCCACTTGGCCTTTTCCTTTGGCTCTAAGCCCATCACAGAGCGAAGTGCTCTGTTGATTGTTTCTTTGACTCCAAGTTTCTCTGCGAGAAACTGCTCTTTTTCTTGATTGACCTGCGCCATCTCTTCTTCAAACTTGGCTTGAAGTTCATCCTTCTCCTTTTGTGCGACCTGACGTTGCTCTACCATTTCTTCTTGGTCTTGTTTCAGGGCTGTTGTGGCCTAGTCGTTCTCAACTTGTGTTGACAAAAGTGAGCTTCGGTCACATCAGCTAGTCTGCGGAGTTGGGTAGGCTCATCTCTCAAATCTAGTTCTTCTGATGGTGGGGGCACAGTGGATACTGCGTGGCTATATTGAAGGGCTTGTTGTACCCCTCTGAGTTCAACCTTGATCCTGTCGTACATCGCCTCTTGCTTGGCTTCATGTTTTTGCAAGATGTCCAGTGAGGCATCTGCTACAGCTACGATGATGAAGTCCAAGTCATCTATAGTGAGCACAATATGCATCTTAGTCAAGGTGGCTCTGGATTTCTTTCAGGAAGTGGGTTTCATGGGGGAAACTTTCCTTTTCTTCAAGGGATCAACCTCATCAACAGGATCCCTAGGCAGCGTTACTTCACCATGCTTCTACTAATCTTCTTTTCCATTGGTTTGTTCTTGATCTACTTTGTCATCACCCCCTTGACCAAGTGATATTGAAGCAGTTTCTTCTGATGCACTTCTCAAGTTTTGTACCTCTTCGATCTTCTTCCTTCTGTTGGGTCTAGGAGTATCCTTTGCTTCATGAGTGGTCTCAGGGATACTGATTAGTTTAGGGTTTGACATCTCTGTGGGGTTAGCGGGGATGAGGAGCTCTGCAGACCTGTCCTTGGTTATATTTTCGAGGTCCTCCTCTGTGAGCTTGTAGTATGGATGAAGCTCTTCTTTATGCTCATCTGCGGTGCGATGATAGAAATGAAGTGCTGATCTGCATGAAACTTCATGAGGGGTCGAAATCGATGCAGGGTGTTTGGAATCATGTGAGGGACAACTTCGATAACCCTCTTTAGTTGGATATAATATGTATGAAAGACTGCGTTCGACTGCCATTGTTTTCCCATATCGGTCGAGTACCAGAGCGTGGTGAAATTCACAGTGAGCGGCTCGAATGACTCAATGTCCGAGAAGGTTGCACCTTCCAGCATCTCCCAAGAGATAAATGTGATGAGGATAAGGAGCCAGCTAAAGTGGAACTCATAGCCCTGATCCTGAGCTTCGCGAAAGTCTAATTCTAGCTGGTTGGCCAAGTACTTCGCCCTGTTCATTTGGAGTCCTTCTACACATTTCCCGGCAAGGTCAACAATGAATCTTGTGACCTATGTAGGTCTGTTCTTTCTCACGAGATTTCTTGCGATCAGCTGGCAGGCTAGGTGCATTACACCATTCTAGATGGAAGCTACCTTGTAGCCTCACGTTCCCTTTTCTACATCGCCATATGTGTCTTTGATCTTCTGTGCCAATGCGCGATCTGTAGCCTTCCCTAGGTAGAAGTCCTATGGGTCGGGTCCCTGCATGCTCAATCCGGTGATCATATGGATCAATGTCAGATTGACTGTGATGGGTCAGTCTAGCCATAGGTATCCACCATGGTAACATGAGAGGAGGAGCTTAACATATGCGCTAACCTCATGGTGCCTTCCAAAGTGTGGAATATTCATTACATTCAAGAGGGTGGACTGCGCAAAGTTCATAGTCCATGGATGGGGGATTATTTTCGAGTTCTTCCCCTTCGTCCTGGTCAAGTATTTGTAAGGAGAGAGCATACTATAGTTATTTCGATCTCCTAGGTTGAAGTTGCTGAACTTCAACATCACAATATTATCATGTTGCGTTCTAACTGCACGTATCCCCTTCGGGAGGTATGCAGTAACCATGGTGTAATCAAAGTCCCTTGGGATGCTGTCACGACTCACCGTGTCGACTAGAGACGGGATGTAGTCGGGTAATATGGTCGGGATTAGCTTCACATTTTCCAAGTCATCTTGGTGCTTGGATATTTTCTCTACTACCGGTCAGGATGGTCCGTATCCACGAGTAGTCAATGGAGAGGCTTGCACTCCCCTCGTCGAGGAAGCTTGAATACCTATAGAAATCACTTTCTCAGCCATGAGGTCGATCAAAAGTTATTCGACAATTTTCTCTGTGGTGTTGAGCTCGTCTTACATGCATGCTTAGATTGGATAACTCGGATGGATGAATGAGTGCTCAAAGCAATAGAACCGATGTCAATCTTACTAAACACAATGCAGTAGCAATGAGTTGGCTAGGATACAATTCGCAAAAGTGTTTTCGGTGCAACAGTTGACACAATAAGTAGACAATGGTGTAATGGGTCTCTCGAACGGATGGGAGGCCTCCATCAATGTGGTTATATCCATTGCGACACAGTCCCAACAGTCTGATGGCGAGATTTCTGGCCATAAATGTTGTTTTAACCGTTCGGGGCATCGTCTAATGGTTATAATGATTTCAACGTCTATATTGATTCGCCATGTTGCACTGTTCTGATATCCTGATGAAGTTCCAGTTTTGTAAACCTTCCTTCTGCGAAGTCCCCTCTGGAACCTTCTGTAACCTTTCTATCTTTTCTCTCTTCTTACTAAGATTCTTATCCTTCTTCACAGTAGTCTTCGTCTCGGTTATCCTCTTTCCATTCTGATTCTTATCTCCTTTTGGCATAGTAACTTTGCACTATTGAGATTCTTTCATAGGGTCAGAGAATAATACGTCTTCTCTATCCGGGGTAGGTGTTCTACTCGTTTGTGAGTCTGCTTGTGTTTTTTCAACTTCGACATCCAAGTTTTTGGTTCTAATTAGCTTCGATCCGTTCTCCTGTTATTCAATCAAGTGTGTTATCCTCCTAGTCATGAAATCTTTTAATTATTGCTTCTTCTGCTCTAAGACTTCCTTTTATTTCCTTTTGGCCTAATCCTTTCAATCCAAGGTTTCCCTAGTAATATAGAAAATGGGACACTGTTCTCAATAAATTTAACAATCTCAAAATCTTCCTCTGTCAAAGTTCCATGAGCACTCATAGATATCTGGGTGAGTCTTCCACATAGGGTTATCAACTTTCCTCTAAATAATCCTATTCCTCCCAATGAAAAAATCATAGTAGGCTTTCCTAAAGTTTCCCAAGTTCTTTTTGTCATGATATTTACCTATGTTTCTTCATCCAGAACACAGTCAATGTCGAAGTCTCCTATTCTTGCTTCTATGCATTCTTTTTCTTTGAAGATATCTAATAAGTTGATATTTCTGTGATCATTTAGGGTTTCTTTCATTTGTAGCAATACATTCTCTGATTATTTCTGGGGTTCTTCCATGTTCTCAGTTTCCTGACCTTCCTCATGGTTTTCTTGTCTCATATTCATTCTGTCAAGCTTAGCAATCATTCTAGGGAAATCTAAAACTTCATGATCCATAGCTTTACAACAAAGACAACTAGGTCTTCTACCTGGGCATTCCTTAGCAAGATGTCCCGGTCTTTTGCAACTGTAACAAAGAGTTAATCCTCTCTTTCTTTGAAATGATCCCCAACCTTTCATCTATTGCACACTAGGATCATAGTAGCTAACCTGCAAAAAATTCTTTCTAGGATCCTGCATCCATTTGTTAGTCCAAACATTCTTTCTATGCATAGGAATAACATATCTTTCACTATTTTTGTCAGATCTGCTCATATCAAACATTCTTTCATCTAGTTGTGCCCTACTTTTCAATCTAGAACAAAATTTATCAAACATACCTAGATCTATACTTTTGAAACAAAAATTTCCACGTATCTCTCCTTTTCAATCAAAACTTTTCATTGTTCTTACCTTTATCAGAGCACAAAGATTTAAGATCTTACCTCTTTAACCAAAAAATGTTACTTTAGTTTTATCAGAGCACAAAGCTTTCAGGTCTTACCTCTTTTCTTCACATCTGAATTTTCTTCTTGGCATAGAGCTTCACAGGTCAAGTAGAATACCTCACACTAGGGCAATGGATCTATGCACAAAGCTTTCTCTTTTCTGTAGTTCCCAACAATCACAGTTTCATGTCCCGACAACAGAACCATTTATTGGCATAGGGGAAGACCCATGATTCAATTCTTACAATAGTACACCAACAAAACCCTAACTACCGACCCTTTCGGCAACACCTGCGAAGCAGATGAAGTCTCACCTGAGGTAGAGGCAGGGGTGGTTGCAGGACTCAGATGTCTGCAACCTTAGATGGGACACATATCTGTGATTGTAACACCTTAACATAGCACTTAGCAGTTATAGTTCATTAATATTCAGTCTTAGTTTATAGCGCAACTAAACCCTAATAATAGATCAGTGCAGTACTCACATAGATCCAATAGATTCAAGCACTAAGCATACCAACATAGATCGGATCTAGCATTCATTCACATTATTCAGCACTAAGCTACCATATTACATTCTTCTAAGCATATATCAGTGCACTAAGCATTTAACCACATAAACAAGAGAACAACCATAAAGCACAAAGAAACCACAACACGGGATATACGTGGTTCACCCCCACCTGGGGCTACATCCAACAACTCTTCTTCTTTATTTCTTTCTATCAACATTCTATATTCACAGAGCCATGATAACTTACTTCGCAGAGGACAGGAGATATGCACGCACTCCGCTAGATCCTCCTTCCCTAAGTTACAACACAAAGCCTCTTCACAGTCTCTTACAATCACTTGCCCTTAGCCTTGAAAATCTCACACAGTATGCACAAAGCATTTACAATCATCACTTGCACTTAGCATAGCACCAAAAACCTCTTCTCCCCCCCTTTCTCTTACATCACCTAGACTTCTATTTATACATTACAAAGAGGGCCTAAACATGGGTAAACCCATGGGCTGACATCCCCATACTTGTTACATAAGCCCAAAACCCAAAAATCCCTAAAAGAGGACTGAGATCCTGTGATATCCGCTTCGACTTGCGCTCCGCCTTCGACAGCCTGTCGAAGTCCCAAAAATAGGTCAAACATGACCAAGGATCCTCATAACTTGGTCAAGGGCCAACAGGTGGATTCCACACATTTCCAAATTTTGGAAATTACCATGATTTTTCATTCCCTTTCAACGGTGCAACCATGAATCCTTGGGACAAAATAGCCCAGGTAAATTATTTATTACCTTCCTTTTTGGATTTTTATCTAATCAAAATTAGAATATAGCTTGAAATTTGGCATTTTTTTCATTTTTTTTTTCAATTTCCCGCGGTGGTACTAAATGGTCCGGCTTGCCCCGAAGTGGTGCATACCATGTTAAATTCATAGTGAGCACGACCTCCTATGCGTCTCATATATGTACACACCATACCATTCAAGAAATCGCACGATGATAAATTATTAAAAAACAAAGCGGTGCATTCTCCAAAACACCCTTAAACCGATGCACAATGGGATTCTACATGTACCAGTGCATTTCACTTGATTAACCACAATGCTAGCTCAATGATATACAAAATTTAATGCAATGGTGTACCAAGTTTAACCAAACACACTGGGGTGTATACGAAACATAACGCCCCAATGCGTCAATGTTCAAACACACCACCATACTTTATAATAAAAAATACACACACCAATTAAATCACATCATTTCCATTGAACATTACACACCAGTACAATTCACTTAACTAATGACATCACTAATATAACAATTTATAAAATTTAATGTAGCGGTGAAATCATTTTAATCCAACACACCGGTACTGTATACAGAAACACACTAAGACATATATTGCCCGAATTTTCTTAAAAAAGTGTCTCATTGGATGCCTCATTCTGAATTCTTTATCCTTTACAATGCATTGAGGTACAAAACACCGGTGCTCCACTATCATGGTTGTACCAATGTGTCAATAATAACACATCGCACCACTTCAGCTGCGATAATGAAGTTTATCTTAGAGGTGCCCATCAATCCAACAAACACACTAGTTTTATAAAGACAAAGACACCGGGGTGAATTCTAAATAACCAATTAGAATGATGCAACTTAGTGTTGATATTATGGTAGTTACGGGAGGTATTAACCTCCACTTGTGACCTTTTATGAGATTAGACTATTCCAGGAAGCAAGAAGAACCCTAAAAGACTTAGACATAACCCTAAAAGTAAAGTCGACTAAAGTGAATATTTTATATTGAGTCTTTGGCCTCCAGAAAGAGAAGTCGGCCCAGACAACCTGAAAAAGAAGTATAAATATAATGCACCAGATATATTTTGATACACACAAGTTGCAACTGCAGAAATCTAGTAGTACGCAAGTCTGGGGAGCAGATGCAGTTGTAGTTACTGCAACCTGTAATTTCAGTCTTTCTGGTTTGGATTTTCTGATCAGTCTTGGTTATCTTTGATTGGTGCATTAGCCTTAGTTGGCTATTGAATTTATACTAGAATGTTTCTCTTTGTCAAGGTCAAAGTGCTCAAGGCTGGCATTCGTGCCTATGGTTGGGTGACAATATTGTTATATTGTCTATGGTTAAACGAGCACACCCACTTTTTCTAACAAGTTATGGGCCCACACCTCCTTCATTCAGTCTAACCACTGAAAGGAAGCTAAGCCATAAGGTTATCAATCTCGTTGAAGAACTTCTGCTAGGGTTTCTAACAGGTGCAGTTACTGAAGCACTGCCACTAGGGTTACTAGTAGGTGCAGTTGCAAAAACCCTAAAATCTTTCCCAACACCTTATGATGGATTACCTTACTCAAGGAGAAGATATTCTAGTGCGCCTTAGTCCAACGCACCTCTTGTCACTCTCAGAAGGAAAAAAAGTCAAGGTTGAGATTTTGGGTCAAATTCAAAGTTTGACCAGTTATCAGTCAACATAAATCATGAATTAAAAGACGAATCATCTTCACTATTCATCTCTAGCAGGGACTCTTTAAGATGACATGTGGATAATTGATAGTGGAGCTTCCAGGAATATGACAGGAGACCAACCCAAAATTTCTAATATGAATGAAAGGAAGACATCCTACAAGGTAGAACTTGGAGATAACAACACCTATCCAGTCGAAGGAATTGGTCAAGCCTCCATCAAATTGAAAACATGTAACAATGTTCATTTGAGAAATGTATTATATGTACTTGGTTTAGAAAATAATCTTGTATCCATATCTTTCCTAGAAGAAAAAGGAAACAAAATAACCTTTGTAGATGGAAACATATTATCTTGGTCTAGAGAGTCTAGCATAGAGAACACTAGAGTTATTGGAACCCGTGAAGGAAGACTATACAGACTACTAGAACGAAATGATGAATCTCTTGTACATGATGAAGTCGATCCCAATGAACTTTGGCATAGAATGTATGCTCATATCAGCTATCAAGCATTACCTTTCCTCGAAAAGATGGTTAAAGGAATACCAAAACTACAATCTACACATGAAGGAATTTGCAAAGGATGCGCTCTTGGTAAGAATGTTAAGAAACCATTTTCAAGAAGCAATAATAGATCTAAGGAAATCCTAGATCTAATACATTCAGATGTTTGCGTTCTAATGCCATTCAAATATCTAGGAGGTTCTCTTTACTATGTAATATTCATAGATGATTACTCAAGAAAGACTTGGTTATATCTCTTGAAGACAAAGGACAAAGTTTTCAGCAAGTTTCAAGAATTCAAAGCAAAGATAGAGAACCTCACAAACAAGAAAATCAAGACCTTGAGAACAGATAATGGAGGAGAATACACATCCAAGGATTTTTTTTCCTTTTGCAAATCGATAGGAGTTAGGAGGGAGCTAACTTTTCCTTATAATCCTCAACAAAAATGATGTATGGGAAATTGTGCCTAGACCCAAAGAAAAATCAGTAGTAACTTCAAAATGGGTCTATAAGATCAAATATGCAACATAAAGAAGTGTGGACAAAGACAAGTCAAGGTTCGTAGCTAGAGCATTTTCCCAGAAGGAGGGAGAAGACTACGATGAGATATTTTCTCCTATTTCCAAATATACTTCTATTAGAGCCATTATGTCTCTTGCTGCTTCCATGGGATGGAGTTTACATCAGATGGATGTAAAGAAAATTTTTCTCAATGGATCAATTGAAGAATAAGTATACATTGGAAAACCTCAAGGATTTGAATTACACTCTAGAGACACTCATGTTTGTAGATTAAAGAAATCCCTATATGGATTCAAGCAAGCTCCAAGAGCTTGGTATGCCAGAATAGACAACTACTTAATAAGACTTGGTTTCTCTAAGAGTCATGCAGATCCAAATCTGTACTACAAATTCATGAACAATGCACCTGTGATTCTACTACTATATGTCGACGATTTATTCTTGACAGGTTAAGAGTCTCTCATCACCCAGTGTAAGAAGGAACTAGCTTCTGAGCTCGATATGAAAGATCTTGGTCTTATGCATTATTACTTGGGACTAGAAATATGGAAGAAGCGTGGTGAAGTATTCCTTGGACAAGAAAACTATGTAGTGAAGATTCTTCGAAAGTTTCGAATTATGGATTGCAAATCCATGGAAACTCTTATGACCACAGATATAAGAAAAGTAAGAGACTCATATTCTGATCCAATAGACCCGTTCCTATATCAAAAATTGATTGGGTCATTGATGTATTTAGTGAATACTCAACCAGATATTTGCTTTGCTGTAAACACCCTAAGCCAGTTCCAGGTGGAACCCATACATAAGCATTGAACAACTGTAAAAAATGTTCTAATATATATTCATGGGACGCTAAAATATGGTTTAAGATATACCTCATTCAGTGATATACAACTTCATGGATTCATAGATTCATATTGGGTAGGGAGTGCAGAAGATAGAACGATTACTTCAAGGATGTTTTTTATCTTAGGCCCCATTATGATATCTTGGGGCAGTAGGAAACATCAGTCTATCGTACTCAACACAATAGAATCAAAATATATTGTGGCATGTGAGGCATGCACAAAAGCAATATGGATGAGAAAGCTGATTTCTAGATTATTTGATCAAGTTCCATATTCAACCATAATATACTATGACAATCTGAGTTGTATAAGGCTATTCGAACACCCAATGTTTCATGAACGGTTGAAACACATTGAGATCAAATATTACTTGAGATAAATTCGAGGAAGGAGAAGTGAAGCTACAGTATATATCCACAGATTAGCAAACAACAAACATTTTGACAAAGCCTTTGTCCAAGATAAAGTTTGCATACTTACGAGACAAGTTGGGGATCATGGAGATAACTCCCTTAGCTGAAAGGGAAGAGATGGATCTCCAAGTTGGGAGGGAGCACTGATATATCATTGATTTATGGACAACCATTTTCCAGTTTGTAAAATGGTCCAGGATGGGAAGTTCCTTTCCAAATTGGAAAGTGGTTTGATATTTCTGATGGACAAGAATTTTCTAGTTCGGAAAATGGTCTAGATCAGACAATAATTTTTGTAATGAAAATGGTTCGATAGATTGCTGATGTACCATAGACAACGATTCCCCTTGTGGCCAGTGTGGGGGAATGGTCTAGGACAATCATTATTCTTGGAAGTCACCTTTAGTAGTGGTCAAGTAGGATGGTTCGCCTCACCGGGCAGTCATTCTTTCGAAGTTCACAGTTGTGAGCAGTTTCGAAGAATGGTCCGTTTTGGAGGTTGGTGCAGGACAGTCATTTCCTTAGGAAATGGTACGAACAATCATTCCCTAGAGTAGACTCATTCTCTCTAGGTTGCACTATGTTTAGTGCTGAAGGAATGGCCCAGTTAGGTGAATGGTCTAGATTTAACAATCAGGGACAAACATTCCCTAGGGTAGACTCATTCTATCTAGGTTGCACTATGATTAGTGCCGGAGGAATGGCCCAGTTAGGTGAATGGTCCAGGCTCATAAATCTAGGAAAATTATTCTTCCATACTTGGAAATAATAGTCCAGATAGCCCATGGTTGATTCTTTTACTGTATGAGGGCAGATGCTATTCCAGATCTCATAGATGTGAGTGGAAGAATGACCCAGATGACTCAGTTTATATCATGATATTGTTTCTGTGCAGGTTGATATCTTATGATATGATTTCTATGGAGACTGTATGTCTTTGAAAAATATATGTATGCTACTATGGTGGATGTGTTCCACTGGTTGTGTCTATGTGTCACCGATTAAGTAGCCATGTGCTACTTGGTGCAGTTGTGTACCACTGGATAGTAGTTATGTACTACTATGGATAGACACAGTTGTGTTCTATTATATGACATTGTACTGATTTTCATGGAGATTATTCAGTTGGATAATGTTGACGGTGCTTGTGATTTGATCTTAGATAGCCCGTGTGGCTATGATGATGCTACCTATTGAATGGTCTGTTTGTGCTCAAGACCATTTCCTTTTATACCTCCCTAGCTAGGATGGAGTGTTGATATTATGGTAGTTGTGGGAGGTATTAACCTCCACTTGTGACCTTTGATGAGATTAGAATATTCCAGGAAACAATAAGAACCCTAAAAGACTTGGACATAACCCTAGAAGTAAAGTCAGCTAAAGAGAATATTTTATATTGAGTATTTAGCCTCCAAAAAGAGAAGTTGGCTCAGACAGCCTGGAAAGAGCAGTATAAATATAAGGCGCCAGAGCTCATTTAATACACACAAGTTGCAACTGTAGAAATCCAGTAGTGCACAAGTCTAGGGAGCAGCTGCAGCTGCAATTACTGCAACCTGTAATTTCGGTCTTTCTGGTTTGGATTTTGTGATCAGTCTTGGTTATCTTTGCTTGGTGAATTAGCCTTGGTTGGCTATTGAATTGCTACCAGAATTATTCTCTCTATCAAGTTCAAGGTGCTCGGGGGTGGAATTCGTTCCTATGGTTGGGTGACAATATTGCTATATTGTCTATGGTCAAACGAGCACACCCACTTTTTCTAACACTTAGTAGGCACACTGCTGCAATATGTGGCAGTGTGTAAATAGACGTTGTGTACTGGTACATAAATGTTGAACATATGCACCGTGACATGTTTTAAAAAATAAAGAACGTGGTTCATCTTCTGTAAGGACCGTTAGCGGCGCGTTAATAATACAATGCACCAATAGACATTATGCTAGTGTTCTGGTAGACATGGCACATTGATGTTTTTGGTTTAACAAAGGGAATTCAGGATTTGTGTGCTATAAATTTTAGCATTGCGGTGCGTCTTTGTTAACGAAATGAACCGGTGCTGTTAAAAGCACTGTGTCGACACGATTAAAAGCACCGAGTTAGTGTGGATCATCCTATGTGATGCACTGTTTAATGATTCTTTTGTTTTGATATATCTCACTTTCCTTGGGGCATATGTTCTATTGGAGGTGCACCAGTTTCTTTTAAATATTTTTTTGCAAAAAAAAAATGATATTTTTTTAAATACACATAATTTATATATGTATTTTTTTTTTTATAATTACAATTTATTTTATCTGTATATATGTTCCTAACAATATTTCTACATGAATTAGAGACGACGACGATGAGAGGAGGAGGTGGAGCGGGAGCAGGTTGAAAGGCACACATTTGTGCATGAGTGGGAGGCCAGGGAGAGGGATAGGGATTTGTACCCTCACCATATTTCATAACAGACATAGAATTTTGATGGATATTGGCTCCTGAAGTTTTATCAGGAGGGTACATCCCTTAGGGGGAACTCTGCATTGCTACAATAATTGATCTATCGTTGGGATCATGTGAGAAAAGGGGTTTAAGGGCGGCCCCAATCTATGGTATCATCCATGAAGGAGGATGTCTATTTCATCACTGGGTTGTTTAGGAGGGGGGTGTATTTCCCCTATTTCCCTCCGCTACTGCTCAATGTTGCAGGAGAGACCTGACTGACATATGTGAAAAGATATGTTAGTCCGCATATTCTTTCGGCTTTAGAGTTATAGGTTCATGGTGGTCATCTGCGAATAGGTTCATTTAAGAGACATGATGTTAGGTGCATGTGTCATATGCTCTCGCCACTGCCACAGTATAGATATGATGGGCAACACATTAGTTTCTCTATGTTGTATTATGTAGATAGTTTATTGCAGGATCCTTGATTGATTATGTGGGTGGATGTTTTTTTGAGACAATTTTGTCGTACATTATATCACCATCACTCTATTTTTTTTGGGATGATATTCTTCCGATACACGTCTGAGTTGTATACATTAATTTTTTTTGAGAGGGTTCATGCCACTCCACGAACGATACCCTACTTTCCTTCTAGGACTATGTTTAATGCATGCATGTGCATGTGGGGATATTTGATGCACAAGAGGGGCCAATTTGAGTTTCCCAATACTCCAGTGGGAAAGGAGGTATTTGAATTATTGTCTAGCGAGAATGATCATTTCCTCAATATTGTAGAGTACTCGTATGCGAGGATAGATTGGAGAGCATGTACAAACATCTGATTTACAATAGAAGAGACAACAAATGAGAGAGGTAATATTATCCTCATGTTTTGATCAATCTATTTGTATATTTTTATGTTTTATTTAAGGCACATGTAATTTATTGTAACATTTTATTTCAATTTTCTTATTATTAGTATCTATTATTTTTCATATATTGACACATATGCTGGGGATGCGCTTCCCCAACATGAGGATGAGGTGATGGAGGGGGCAGAGGACTATCCTCCAGTACTATATATACCCCACATTACACATAGGTCAGATGCATGAGTTTGGCTAGAGGTGGCAGATGAGCTATGTCGTGTTATGACTAGTCATAGAGTGGTACTTGCACTCACTAGAGACATATTACAGGTAGAAGATCTCTCTACTACATGGAGGCATTTTCCTCGTGACATGACAATATTGATGCATCATATTGTTGGTTTCGTCAACCTCATCGATACATTGAGGGGTGGTGCTCATGATCCCACTACATCTAGTTCATCAGTAGAGCCATCCACATCCTCTACTCCACCACATGGTCCTAATTCTCCTCCACAGAAGTCGGTTGCAACATCTACCGATCATGTTTCTTCCCCTCCACATGTGTTTGAACCTACATCCATGTTTGATCCTCCTTCTCCTCATGTTTCCCCTCCACATGTGTCTGAACCTATATCTACATCTGATCCTCCTTCTCCCCCTCCTCTTGCTTCTCCTCCACATGCGTCACCATATTCTACTTATCCTCCCCCTTCTCATCCACTTGTGTCACCATCCACCAATCATTGTCTTTATCCTACTCCACATGTGTCATCATCCCCCGATCCCCCCCCACTCCTCTTCCTCCACATGTGTCACAAGCTTTTGATGCTTTGGACACTATGATCACATTGGGTACTGTTCATTCACATATTCATGATGATATTGATACAGGGACACTTGATAACGAACTTTTTCTAACATTTGTTACTGAGATAGTTGTTCTTGATAGAGGCTCTACCTTTGGTAGCAGAGCCACTAATGCACCTGACTCTGGTGGTGGTCCTAGCTAGTAGTGGTATTGATTGACATTTATACTGATTGTTTTATATTTGATTGGAGATCTATATATGACATGTTTATTGCATATTTTGTTGAGATGTATGTTTTACATGTATACTCATATGTATATCGCTCATGTATATTATGTTTTTCATATAAAGTTGTGGTTTTTTGTTGTTGTTTGATTTACAAAATGTAATCTGAGTTTGCTAATGAAGAACATTGTTAATTATTTCACTATTTTTGAGTGAAATTTGATATGTATCACTCATTTAAATTTATTGTTGTCATATAATGTTTAACTTTACTTTTATGAAAGTGTTTAATTTGGATTGTGATTGCAAAAAGTTATAACCATTAATACCATATAATGCTTAACTATTGTTCAGGATGAATTGTTTGTTGTCCAACAAGATACAATATGTTAATTAAATGTGTTTAGAAACAAAAATACTTAAATATGATGAGTGAATGATTGTGATTTGAATATTTCTTTCTTTTTCATATATTATAATAATAACATTATAACATAATTATTCACTAAAAATAATGTCGATGATGTAATGATAATGTTATTTTTTAAAATTTTTTATTATTCAAAGATTACAAAACAAAGTTATAATATATTTGTTTACTAAAATTACAATGATTATATTTTATTAATATTTAATTTTCTAAATATTTTATTAATTTATATTATCCAACTATTATAATATATTAAATTTATTCAATTAAGTTAAAAATAAATAAATATAGAGAATAATAATACATTTTGATCTATACTCTAGTAGAAAAAGACAAATTTATGACTAAAATATGACTAAAAATTGCATATAAATGACTAAGTTGAGTCACGTGACTACTAGTAGTCTATTGCCGGACATATATAACACGACCAAATATATGACTAAAACATTTTAGTCATTTATTGGTTGTTTTGGTTTATCATTTTGGTGGTAAATTTAGTCATTAATTGTTGTTCACTGGTCATTTATTTGGTCATGGTAGTCCATTATTGTCATCAACAAGTAATAAATTTAGTCATTTGTATCATTTATTTCTGTCCACTGGTAGTATATTTGGTCATTGTAATCATCATTTTCCATCAACGGGTAGTATATTTAGTCATTGTAATCAACATTTTCCATCAATTAGTAGTTTATTTAGTCATTTTTTTTCTCTAATTTCCATTCATTGGTAGTATATTTAGTCATTGTTATATTAATTGATTGTCATTAACTGGTCATTTATTTAGTTGTGGTAGTCATTTATTGTCATCAACAAGTAGTAAATGTAGTCATTTGTATCAGTGATTGCTGCCAACTAGTAGTATATTTAGTCATTTTGATTCACTAATTTATGTAAATTGATAATGTATTGATATAATGTTTATTAGTTGCATAATCATTAAATTAACTACAAGTTTAGTAGTAACTGTCCAATTATATAATGATATGAATAATTTATTATTTACCATAAATTACTTGTGTAATGAAGAAATAAACATAGTACTAAACTTAAATTAAAACATTAAATAAATTAGCATCAAACTTAAATTAAAACATAAAATAAAAGATAAAAGATTGATTCTAACATGACGATGATAAAAAATTAAAGTAATCTGACATAAAATCAAATTAAAACATATAATATTGCAATTTAAATGAACTGCAAGATGACCATATATATAATAAAAAATGTTAAAATTAGTACAATGTTGTGACTGAGAGTTTCCAAGTATGCAAAGACACCATAATATAATAACAATGACCAATGTACATTCAAACTGCTGAATGTACAAAAAACCAAATTAAAACATACAGTATTGCAATTTAGATGAACTGCAAGATGATCATATATATATATATATATATATATATATATAT
>JASDQU010100045.1:361180-409375 GCA_032191745.1 Picea mariana | reverse complement strand
ATATTTTCAAATACACCAAAATATAAAAAATCCCTGAACATGCATTCATTCAAACAATTGTCACTGAGAGTTTCCAAGTCTGCAAATACACCATAATATAAAATATCCCTGAACATACATTTAAACAAATGCATAAAAGAAGTGGGCCAAGCTGTCTAACAACTGTGATAAAATCATCTCTGTCATTTTTTGCAAATATTTCAAAGGCCACTGTGTGCAACTTCCTTCCTTTCAATACATTTCTGCAAAAACAAAAACAAATACACATTATCTTGAGATATGAAACATGTTAAAACAAGAATTATATTCTAATATTTAGTGTATAATTATTGCATTCTGACGCAGACCCCTTTTGACCCTCAGACCGAAGTCTGCTCTCAGGATTGTTCAATTCACTTCTCTGAGCTGAATTAGCTCTTTTGATTCCCTGCTGGAATCTCAATTTCCCGATCCACAGGTCCTTCTTCTTACCTCACGGTCTTCTGTACACGACCATGAAATTCGGGTTTCAGGACTCACAGAGTTTTAATGTCGAGAACCTCTGTCCCCTTGATCTCCCGAACACCAAAATGCCCAATCCCCAAAAAGGCTTCAATCCGCGATTAGCCCCTGGGCTATGTCTTGGTCCATGTGACCACTCCTCATAAGACCTCTGTCCTATTTCGGGGTTTCCCGGTGTGTAACTCCCGGTCCTTTGTCCTTTTGACCCCCGAAATACCGATACCCAGAACGCCGAAATGACAATGTTCCGATCTCCTCCTTCCTCTTTGCGGTTTCGGGATTTCAACCACCAAAAAGTGCTTCCACTATGTCCTCGAGACACTATTTCGGGTTTCCAAACACCGAAATGTCTGGACCCTTTGTATGCTTGACTTCCGAATTGCTGATACCTGGAATGCTGAAATGTTATTCTCCCCAGGTCTCCTCCTTTTGCGATTTCAGAATTCCAAATGCTGAAATGCGTGGACGCCTTGTCCTCAGGATCTCTGGAATGCCAATATCTGAAATCCCGACATGCCCTTTTCTCCGGTCTTTCACCCTTCGCGCTTTCGGAGTTTCAAACACCGAAAGACCTCTGAGTCCTTACCCTTGGAACTCTCAAAGTTCTGAACTCTGATACGCCGAAATGACGCCTCTCACAAATCCTTCCGGACTTCCGCGTTTCGGGTTCTCTTGTTGCAAGGTTCTCCTCTACCCCTTCTCTCTCACACTTTCGGTATGCCGAATCCCCGAAGTACTCTTCCTTTCAGGACTTTCACCGAAATCCTGGATTACTGCCACGTGTCCTCCCTTAGATGGATGGATGCGATCTTTTCGCTATTTCGGGACTTCCGCCGTGGAGTGTCCTGACCTTCGTCAACAAGACCTCCAAAATCCCGAAGTCCAAAATCTTGATGTGCTCATTCTTTCGGGACTTTTGTGTCTGCTACTCTGTGAGTGAGGTTTTAAACCTCGTGTAGCTCTCGACAGATCTGACAACTGTCGGCTATTCTGAGCGAGATCCAATGACTCAGAATCTCTTCAGTCCTGTGCACTCCTCCACTGCTCCCTGGACGTGAAAACTTCAACGATCCAGATCTCTCCGGTTGATCTGACGACAATTGTGCTCCTCCTGAGCTTACACGCTTCTCTTCCTGACTTGGAAGAATTCTCCAAGTGCAAAAGGCCTCAACCTTTGCTCCTCTCCTCTGCAAACTCTTTACCTTGAGTCTCGCTTGTGTACATGAAAACACTCTCCCTTCTGAGCTTTCCTATTACTCAGAGTCGTAAGGAACTCATTTATTTTACCCTTTCCCCTTCAGATGGAGAATATGATGCCCTCCTAGCACTCCTTAGCTCAAGCAACCTCTTGCTGAGTCTGCAGGGTGTTCAACAACCCTGTGAAGATCCTTCTCCTTGGACTCTTCTTCAAATCCAGAACTTAAAGAGTTCTTCCTATGCTCTTTGGCACCTACTCAATGCCCTCCTGGAAGAGTGTTTAGAATCCTAAATGATTCTGACTTCTGTTGAACTCACAACAGAGTTCTTCCTCAACACTTTGTTCCTGTGCTCAATGCCCTCCTGGCAGAGCCTTACATAAATCCTCAGAGATTCTGTCTCCTTACTGTGTCTTCCTCTACACAGTCTTGCCTCCAAGGTGTTCAACAACCTTGAGGTCTTCCTTTGAGCTAATGATTTCAGCTACTGTGCCCTCCTGGCACGCCTTTGTTTGAACTCGCAGAATTCAAAAATGCACCCTCTGTGCACGGCTATCAGAACCCACAATGTTCTGTCACACCCTCCTGGTGTGAAGCCTCAAAGACCTCCAAACCTGAAATCAAACAACTCCTGCAAATGCATACTTACAACATACATCTACAGCATAAAATGAACACTCAAAAGACATTCACACAACACAGTGATATGCAGGAAAAACTGCTTCTGTTTGCATTAATAAAAATGTCTCTTTTTACAAGGTGTTCAGAGCATGAACTTCAACAAAGTCTCAGCTCCTTCTCTCTATTCTACTCTCTGCATACTACTTCTATTCCCTCTCTGCTACTTTTCTACTAACTCCCCTTTTTCAAAAGAGATTCAAATATATTTTTACATGAGGGGGCTCTTCGATTTTTTCCCTCCAATCTACCTACCCTATTCAATTACATTGAATGGGCTATCTAATCCAGAATCAGATCTAGATTTCAGCCTTACAAACATTCAAGTCTCCCTACAGCTATGCCTGTGCAAAGCGCGTCTTTATGGCTCAACAACCTTACATTCATTTAATTACATTCAAATTCAAATTTGAAATGAGGGCTGTGCCTCTCTCCATTGAATGCGTGCACTGACATGGTTGGTTGGCTGGCTGATTGACGTGGAGAGATGCTCCTGCATCACATTCAACTCTAGTTCACTAGTACCACTATGAATATACTGCACATTATTCTCGAGTTCAACGTCAATATGATTGCTATCAATATTGAGATCACTTAGTGCATCTTTCATAGCTCTTTTGATAAGGACTTGTCCTTTTCATTGTGTTTTTTTTATAGAGTTTCCATGCATGCGGTTTCATCATGCAAACAAAATATACAACATTCAAAAATATGAAGAATGTCTTATTAAGCATTCGAAATTATGAAGAATGAAAGCAATAATTTTTTGTCAAAAAGAACATTTTAAGCGTGAAAATTTATGACAAAACATTGGGACATATTAACTATCACAACAAAAAAATGATAAATTTAATTACCTCAAATTCAACACCACTATTAACAATGTCCTTTACACATTGCTTGACGAGTTCTTCATGATCACTATGACCAATATTGACATGCTCTTGTGCAGTATTCAGAGCTCTGTTGACATTATAAAGGCCTTTTCCTTTTGGAGACATTACATGTTTCGTATGATTTCTCTGCATGTGGTTTAACCATCATGCAAAAAAATATACACCATTTAATAACAACAAATTGTCTCCAAGGGAATTGTTCTCTTTTTCAAACAATGAAACAACAAAATCGCAACAAGCATTGGAAGAGATGTAAAAAAAGAAGTGTAGAACATGAAACATTGTGATGATCCTTCAAATCTCTTTTATGATATGATAGTAATTATGATATTAAAAGCATTAAAAGCATTATTTTACAAGAAATGATCTCATTGTCCAAGGAAGTTAACCTTACAATTCATAACTTTGGATATTTGTAGTCGAGTTGCCTTAGAAAAAAGTAGCACTATATGTCAATAGTAAAAAACGTTAAGCATCAAGCAACTCTCCGTTATCTATAGTCATGTCACCTTAGAAAAAAAGAACACTATGTTCAATATCAGGTAAAGGTTAAGCATCAAGAAGAAAGGGATACCACCTGTATAGGAGTGGACATTTACATCTTATAATAATTACCTACATAAATTATCTCAAAAAAACAAACTTATTTATTTTGTATTGCTCTTCTATTTATATATTTCCATCTGCAATACCAAATCAACAAAGGAACCTTGATAATATACTGAGCTCTATGGAACTTAGGGTTTTGAACTGGTACATTGTCACAAAAGGCAAGAATGAGGAAGAAAATATGCTGAATGCAACCTATATAATCAATGTGGAAAGGAAGCTTGGATGCTCACTTTTCCTTCTACCTAAATACATTGTTGAGGTCAATCCTAAAATGATACTTATATTGATTGAAAGCATTATTCTTTGGAGTCTTACAAAACAAAACAATGAATATGCAAGAATTTCAAAGAGTGAAAATGGAAGTGTAACTAGCATTTTTTCAAAAAATATTATTGATGAAAGTACTTCAGAGGATTTTTTACCACTTGATAATGGAAGTGGAAGGCTATGTGGAAGTATTGGTTTCATATCCTTGGCTTCATATCCAATTCATCCAGGTGGAGCTTCAAACTTTAAAATAACAATATGCATCCATGAAGAAGGAGAAGGGTGAAATAACCGTTGGGGATTTGAGCTCTACAATGACTAAACTGAAATATTTTTGAGGAGTTTCTCATCAAGGAGGAGGTAGGAGTTGTTGTGGGGGAATACCATTTGAATGCAAAATAAATTTGAAGAAAAATCACACTAAGAAGGATAAAATATTTCTGAACAGAAGTAGAATTAAACTCTTCTCTTTCCTATGACAACCACACCATTAAAACAACACAACATCAATGAATATCATCAAAACAATGCAATTTTATTTATATCAGTCCACTGCAAGAATAACATTTACTCAAGCTGAGTTTACATATATCGTATGACCTATACAAGTCCGTACTTCTTCTTGTAATACTTATCAAAACCAAAAAATACAAAACTGGAACTGCTACTCAGTTTATATTCGACTGGTATCTTCTCAAATCATAGCTTATACCATTACCTTTGACATGGGCACACTTTCCTTTCAGAATAGATGAGTGTTTAATTCGAGTATATGTCATACTTTCCCTAACACAACTCCTTTACCTCCTTCAAGCCCATCTCGACCTCTATTCCTTGACTATGATGAACGCTGGCACTAACTCATCTCCTCATCCAAGCAGTGAGACCCGAACTGCTTGCCCTAACTTGGCTCCTTGTTCACACAATGAGACCTAAACTTCTTACATCCTTATGCACGCATAAAGACCCTACTTAGTCTCTATGAGATGCGACTTTATCTCTAGTTATGATTGCCTCCTTGTGCACGTAGAGAGACCCAACTTGGTCTCTATCTTGACCATTCTTGACCTTCTCTTGTTTGTTATCTTGCAGACCTTATATCTGTCCTCTTTGGAGTGCCTCCTCTCTCTAGTCGACCTCAATATATTTTCTCTTATATTGATAGTGAGGATTCCAGGTTACTTGTAACCCTAACATCTTTTCCTCAATCATTCCTATCCCTCAGATCCTCTTATTATGAACTTTATCCAAGGGCGGGGACTTAATAAAGCATTGATATGCATCAATGGATGAGATGCAATCTTATCTTCAGTTAGGTGGTCCCCACCATTTAATTTTCTTTTGTCTACTCAAAATATGGGCTTCCTCCTTATTACTAGACACCCCTAATGAGGAGGAGTTACCTTCTTGAGCTATACTCTTACACTCCATCTTAGCAAGGGAGGTGAAGTTAGTAGAGTTGTCTTCTCCAGGATCCACCTCACTATGTTTTTCTCCCTCTAAGTTTGAGAGGCCCAACCATTCCATGTCTAGACATTCTATTTTTTTTGTTAGGATAGGTCTGCTACGCCTTGTACCAGGATTATTTGAGTATCCCCATTCATCCAATTGAGTCCATTCCCACCATGTGTGTCTATTGAGAATAACCTCCTGTTTTCTTACATTTTGACTTGCAAAATCATTGCTTTCTTCTTTGAGTATGTAAACAGGTTGTCCCTACAATTTATATATCCCATATTCACTCATGCCTATCATTACAGGTGGTCCCGCTTCTTGAATTTTAACTGAACAAATGTGTACACTACAACCAAATAAGCTTGCCCCATAGACTTGATTCCCCAAGGATGATATTGAGAGCAAGATGAATCTCATACATGGTACGTACATTACTTCTGGTATCCTGAAAAATTCTTCCTGATTCTAGTTGTAGTGACTGCCCCTTTTCCATGAAATTCCATCATACTGGAATGCACCCCACACTTAACAATTCCTGAAGCTTGACTTGAAAGTTGAGAATTCCTGAATTGCAAGTCGATCACCTGTCAAGTGACTCGTGGCCCCACTTTCTATGTATTGACTCGCCCTGGTTCTGTTCTCTGTATCCAATAACTTAGTGTATTCATCCTTAAAAATTCTAGAAAACTCTCTAGCTGTGGAAACCAACTGCTGCTCATATTCCTCTTCTTTGTTTTCAACTTTTGATGAGGCTTCAATCTCTTTTCTTCTCCCTCTTTCACCAAAGCCCTTCTTAGCTTGGGTGCACTAGATAGAAAAGTGTCCAAGATCTCCACACATGAGAAATAAATGGAAATCATACAATTTGTCTCAATTATTCAAAGTTCATTGGATGCACAATAGTAAATACTGGAACATGAGACTTAGTTGAAGGGAGGCCTCATCTTGTCCTTGCAAGATTCAAAAAAAAAAATCAAGTTTCAGTCTTGGAAAAAATGAAATCAACCCACATCTATTATGTTTTATTAGGTAGAGATTCAACACAAAATGGGAATATTTTTTGTATTTCCACACACAAAAAGGGATACCACCTATATAGGAGTGGACATGTACATCTTATAATAATTACCTACATAAATTATTTCAATAAAAACAAAATTCTTTATTTTTTGTTTCTCTTGTATTTATATATTTCCATCTATAATACCAAGTCAACAAAGGAATCTTGATAATATATTGAGTTCTGTGGAACCTAGGGTTGTGAACTGGTACACTGTCACAAAAGACGAGAAAGAGGAAGAAAAGAGGCTGAATGCAACCTATATAATCAATGTGGCAAGGAATATTGGATGCTCAATTTTCCTTCTACCTGAAGTTGTTGTTGAGGTCAATCCTAAAATGATACTTATTATATCGATTGCAAGCATTATGCTTCAGAGTCTTTCAAAACAAACCAATGAATATGCAGGGATTTCAGACAATGAAAATGGAAGTGTAACTAGAAGTTTCTTAAACATTGTTATTGATGACAATACTTCAGAGGCTTATTTACCACTTGATAATGAAAGTGGTAGGCTATGTGGAAGTATTGGTTTCAGATCCTTGGCTTCAGAGCCAATTCACCTACATGGAACTTCAAACTTTAAAATAACAATATGCATCCATGAAGAAGGAGACACATGAATTAACTCTTGGGGATTTGAGCTCTAGAATGACTAAACTAGAAGAGTTTTGAGGATTTATTCATTGAGGAGGAGGCAGGAGTTGTTGTGGGGGAATACCATTCGAATGCAAAAGAGATTATGGATTTCAAAGGTTTTCTACAGATTTATTTTAGTTTGCAGACACTGGTAGATACAAAATTAAGTGGTTCCAATAACAAATCTACATTTCTAAAGACTACCACAACCACCTTGCTTCACACAATTGGCGGATCTGAGAAGGTGGGATTTTTTTCTCATTTCAATAGCTATGTTAGAGATGATCTAGTGGTGAAAAGATACCTTCCAATTGATTCTATGACAAATTATCTCTTTGATATAGTGAAATATGGCATTCTTCTATGAAAATTGATCAATGTGGTTGTTCCTAGAACCATCGATGATCAAGCAATAAGTACGAAACCAAAGCATAATCCATGAGAAATAAATGAAAATCAAAGTCCATTGGATGCACAGTAGTAAATATTGGAACATGAAACTTAGTTGAAGGGTGGCCTCATCTTGTCCTTGCAAAGTTCAGAAACAAAATCAAGTTTCAGTCTTGGACAAAAATAAATCAACCCACATCTGTTATGTTTTATTGAGTAGAGCTTCAACACAAAATGGGACTTACACCACTATGCCCATGTCTTATCATATTTCAATAAATCAAATTTCTTTTTCTCACATTTCTACCAAGACAATCATTACATGGACATGGATATCTACCCATATCATTCTCATTGGCTATTCTCTTATCATATGCATGGTATTCATCCATTTTAAACCTTCAACTTTGACTCATCTTTGATGTTCTGCATTCCAATATTAATTTTATATGTTAATTAACAAATCTCAGGTAATTTAGATAGTACAAGGGCACAAAATCAGCTAAGTTGTTGTTAACAACAACAACATTGACAAGGAACTAAGTTAGTCTACGATTTTGCATTTTCTAGTTGTGAAGAGAGGTTGGGAAAAGAAAAAATTGCTCAGAGAAGCCAATATGAAATGAGAAAGGTGTCATAGAAGGATGAGTTTATCTACCTTGGTAGATCTGAATCCTCTGCAGTTTGGTAGTCTTGTGGAGCATTTAGTTCTTACTACAACTTCCGACTCTCAGTTTTGGCCAAGTTATTGTAGATTAATAATTTTGGGGGCACTTGAAGGAGCTTGAAATATTTTTTTTCTAAAACTGTCATGCACTGAACCTATCAGAGTTACATTTTTTTATAAAACTATTAGATTTCCATTTTTATGATATTGAAGAATGCTAAAAAGTGACCACACTTGTGATTCTAGTTTATATATACTAGCTTCAACACAAAAACACATGCATCAGATGTATCTCTCACCAGGGTTTTCCAACCAACACAGGCAAGGTCTTCCAACCAACACAAACATAGACTATGTTGCCTCTAGTTATTATTCCTCCTAGTGTATCCATGACCAAGAGGACCCTATGTGTAATCACAAACCCCTTCATGAGTATGAACATAGATAACTGAATATGTACTTGTTTCTGCAAGTATTAATGATCTTGCAAAAGAATAAATACATGGAAGCAATATATTGGAGTGAAAGCATGAACCCTATTCTACATGAGGTCTCTGCTGACTTACCCATTATAATTGAAGAGAAACAAGAGGATGATTAATTAGAGGAAAATTATTCACCTACTAAAATAATGAAAATATTATCTATAGAATATTTAAATAATGAATCGGTGATTGAAAACAATAGACCCCTTTCTTTTGACAAATATTTTGAACAAACTAAGCATATGGCTCTTGATCAATCATCTTGTGCAATAACAGAGAATGTACCACTAGTTTTCATGGACACTTAGAGTTCGGATTTATGTAATAACAAGAGTATATTTATTGGATGTACTGTCATGGAACATATTACAATACTTGGGAAAGAAAGTGATTCATATTCTAAGGAAATTTTTGATTACCCAAACCATGAATTTTTTTATACAATGTACTCTGATTTATTTGCTGACCTTGACTCATAGAAATTTAATTATGACTTTCATGTATTTGAAAATTTTGGTTTACTAGCATAGGAAATCTATATAGGAAATGTTTAGTGTCATAGTCAAATGAGATATTAGGAGTTGGAATAGGAGTTGAAGGACCTAAAGGATTAGTCCTCAACCAACCCATGATCAATTAGGAGTTTGAGGAGCTGAATTAGTCAATATACCAGCCAGAGCCAGTCTTCAGGGAGGGGATAGAGACATTCTGGTAGGGGCTTGAGAGAGACTTTCCCCATTAACCAAAAGCCTTCCATTCAACTTTCAACATAATCATTTCACCTTTAGACTTTAAACTTAATCCATTCGCCTTTAGCCTTTAGCCCCTCACCTCTCACAAAACAACACCTCACCTCACCTAAGAACTGGAAACCATAACCACTAGAATTATCCTCATAAGAACCGAATCACCCACCCCACAAAAACAAGCTGGTAAATTTATAACTAGGTGCAGAGTGATGGTATTTTTCAATTGACAAATGTGGAAGATCATGTTGATTTACAAAACTAGGAAAACATTTCCATTTAAATTATGTCAATAATATTTTCTCTACAAGGTTCCTTAAAAAGATTCTTGAAATGATTTTTTTCCACCTCAACCATATCAGAAAACCTATGATATTTCTCTCCCACCTCATTCTTAACACTCCAAATGGTATTTGATATTTTTATCATCTTTTCATAGTTGTGAAAAAATTAGGTGTTTTCATCTCCCTGTGCTACCCAAGCCGCTCTAGTTTTTCCCCTCCATTTTGATTCTTCCTAGTCAAGAAACTCTTTTTTTCATGGCTCCAAAAGATTTAAGTTACTTATCTCTTCTTCATTGAAAATTCCATTCATGTTAGGTTTGAAAATGTTAGAAATTTCTTCTTCCAGTATCCATGTCTACTCTTATGGATCCTTGAGTTTGGATTTGGCCCACTCAACAAATTTTTTTTTTTTTTTACAATTTTAAAATTGTCGCTAAATTAAAATGTAACAGATTCCTCCAACCGATCGTCCATATGTTTCCATTCATTATCACGCAAATCCATAAATTCAATATACTTAGACCAATGAGATTTGAATTTAGAAGGGATCGGGGGATTTTCATTTTGCCTCCCCCACTAGGAGAAATATGGGAACATGAACAAAAATATGCAACAATCCCCTTTGAACTAATATTCATCAAAATAAAATAATACGTAGTGAATCGTTTAAAATGTATATCAACTTAGTAAACCAAATGAAAGTTTTTACCATCCTTGCACGCACAAAAGGGTTGTTGTGATGTGCAAGCCAATTTAAAAATTTTTCATTCATAAGACTTCTCGGTAGCTATGGAATCTATGTACTACAAGTTAGCTTAATCACTAAGCTATACTAGTAGTTAATATTAACTTAGAAATTCATCTTAGGATAAATTATATTTAGAAATCAATTATAAACTAAAACCTCAACATTGAATTGGGCTTGTCAACTATTTGATGTAGAATAGGCAATATTTGTTTTATGTGGCATGAAACATTGGAATTGGAAACCATATTATATGTCACGTTGATCAAAATGGGAACAATAATATGCAACAAGAAATTATTGAGGCCATAAATTCAAGGTTCATGACAAAGGAAAAAAGATCAAGCAATTTAGACTTACTAAACTGCTTAGAAGAACTTGCTTTAGTATTGGGATCCTTATGTGGGACACTTTTTTAGTGAGATTTAAGACCCAAATACATATTTTCTCCTTTCATGTAAAATTTTTGTCTCATGTAATTATAAAGTTTTTGAAATGATAGTAAACACCCATTAAATCTTTTATTTCATTGCTCATGAGGGTTACACCTATTTGCATATTTTCAGTGATGCATTGCAAACCTATTTGTGTGCGTGTCTCATATTCATAAAGATTCAAGGAAAGGAAGATGGGGACACAATTTTTAAGAATCACTAGAATGATTAATCAAATTTCAAAGTACATTAAGGTAGAGAACATAGGGAATTTCTTTTATCTCGCGTATAAATAAGATATATAGAAAACATATTTTTTTTTTTGTAATTTTATTAATAATGAATTATGGCTAATAACAAATGAAGACAATGCATCATCCAACCATACAATTTGAAATATAAATGGGTCAATCCACACATCATATAATGATACATTCATAAAATACCATCTAAAAATAGCTTGTGACATGTCTTCTCCTTACAAGTGTTGCAATAGTCATTTAGAAACATTAAGCTCAAATGTGTTGCAATAGTTCTTTGGAATCATTGATGTCAATTTGAGTCTTTATAAGATAAGGTAAGGTAAGATAATTTTAGTAATGTACAATGAATGACCATAAAAGTAGGTCAATGAGACTAAAACAATACATTCAATGTAGGCACGAAAAGTGGGAGTGAAAAAGAAACTCCCCAATTGATATTGAAAGAAGAGAGAGAAAGAACTAAGTGTGTAATATAAAAAAACTCAATGTTTAACTAAGATAAGATATAAATACTATTCAAGTACAAGAAACATGATATAAATTTAAGAGTCTCAACACTGAACAAAAGAGAGGATGTCAAGACTTTCTAGTGCTCAAGTTGGCTACTAAGGGTGAGGCCTTCAAAGGCATACACAATCCTATGGAAGACATGGAATGGACTGATCATCCCTCCCTCAAATATTAACTTATTCCTTACTCTCCATATAAAAATACATGCAATGTAGGCACAATCGATATTGAAAGAAGAGAGATAAAGAACTAAGTGTCTATCAAAAAATTGAATGTTTAACTAAGAGAAGATATAAATAAGGTGCAAGTACAAGAAATATGCTAGAAATTTAAGAGTCTCAACATTGAACAAAAGATAGGATGTCAAGGATTTCCCGTGCTCACGTTTGATACTAAGGGTGAGGCCTTCAAAGGCATACATAATGGTGAAAGGATCTCTCAAGGGTAGGGGCTTGAGAGAGCCTTTCACCATTAACCAAAATCCTTCCATTCACCTTTCAACATAAGCATTTCACCTTTAGACTTTCAACTTAAGCCATTCTCCTCTAGCCTTTATCCCCTCACCTCTCACAAAACAACACCTTACCTCACCTAAGAGCTGGAAATTGGAACCACCAGAATTACCCTCAGAAGCACCGAATCACCCACCCCACGAAAACAAGCCGGTCAATTTCTAACGAGGTGCATAATGATGGTAGTGTTTAATTGATAGATGTGGAAGATATAGTAACACCGGATGTGTCAAAGAAAATTCACCATCCACATAAATATCTAGGGTTTGCAAATGTAAATATCCAGAAATAAATATATCCCAATAAAAAAATAGAAAATACAAACAAACATCTAGGGTTTTCAAACAAATATCTATTTACCTGTGACTTCAATGCAGAAGACCCCTGCAAATTTGAATTCTTACTTCACCTTTTGAGAAGTTTCCATGTCCTCTACAAAACATTTTTATCCATCATGGAAGCTTCTTATATATATATATATACAACCTCTAATGCTCGAATTAACTAAAACCTTTCTCCTCTGGTTGACAACTCCAATGGTCCAATTAACTAAAACCCCTCTCCTCTGGTTGGCTACGGATCCAATTCAGACCTCACTGACTCCAATAATGCTCATGAGGTCTAATATTGGTTAGGCCAGAAAACCTAATTACACCTCCCTCTGCCCTATCGAATATTTAACACTGCACCCAGTCCCTCTACGCAATATTGGTTAGGCCAGAAACCAAAAATACACCTCCCTCTGCCCCATCGAATACTTACCACTGCACCCACTCCTTTTGCGCCCATGGAATAGCTGCATATTACTTGAAACCTCAAACACACCTCTCTCTGCCCCGTCAAATATTTACTACTGCACCCATTCCCTCTGCGCCCATGGACTAGTTGTATAAATACCTGAAGTGCACCGTATTCTCCCACCTTCTCTGCACCCTCGTCAAATTATAAAAAGCATCGTATTCTCCCACCTTCTGTGCCCTCATCAATTCTTTGCACCCTCGTCAAATTATGAATGTTATTAGTATAACCCTATTCTCCCACCACTTCAAAGAGTAGTCTAAATACATTAATTTTAAACATTTGTCATATATGTCATGAAATGAGTGAAATGATATGAAGAATTATTATAAAAAAAATATTATAATATTATAATATTACAAAATATGATATATTTTTCATAACCATTGATAATTAATATATTCTAAATCATCCACATAGCTATAGTGTATATAAAGTTTGCAAATTATATTGTGTGACTGTTAATATTTATTTAGTTGTGTTTACCCAACAATCAAATTAGTCATTTATTTAGTCGTTGTTATTTGTGTGACTAGTTATTTAGATGTGTTTTTTTCCCGACAATCAAATTAGTCATTTTTAACTATGTTGCAAAAAAATAGTAGAATTTAGTCATTTTCTCATGTCGTGACTAAAATTTTTAGTCATGTAGTCATTTATTTGCCAAATTCTACTAGTGATACACTTTCGATGAAACAATTTCACAATTTTTTACTCTAATATAGACTTTTTCTAGTTGCACTAGTTAAGGTGGGAAATGACATCAAAGTTGGTAATGCCAACACGACAAGTACTGTATATGTTGAACGAAATTATTTTGTTGGAATTGTCCTTAGACGGTCCATCAATGTAAGCATATATTTATTTGAATTTTGATTTTCTCGAACAATACAATTTTTGAGGTTTGGATATTTTTTAATATATTCATTTTTTGTTAAATAAAATATAATTTAAAATAAATCTTTACTATTGTACACGACTAACTTTGTGATATCTCAATTAGTTCTTAGTAATTCAAAGGTTAACATAAACATATTTTAAAACAATGCCACATAAATTTTGCTATAATAAACAATAAATATGACAATGAAAATATATCAAAACCACATCTTATGCTTGTACGTCTATTTAATCTATTTTCAATATGGTGGTTGTAAATGGTTGTTAACTTTTCATATCCAAAATAATTATAAAATGAAAGGAAAAAAAACATGATTGTCCATTATAGATACCCATAGTAAAATGACACATCCATAATATAAATGTCCAAACAAATCATTTACAAACCAATCTTTGTTTCCATCACCCTCATTATCTTCATCACTTGACATTGTAGCATCGGTGTTCTAAAAAAATGTTTATATCTCAAATCATGTCTTAGTATGAACCGCCAATCCCCATCCAACACATCTGGGTAAAAAAACACTTGGTTGCAATGTTTTGGGAAAACATAAGGCTCCTTAATTTCAACCCACATTCTTTAAGATTTAATACATATTAGCCCACTATCATGCTCTTCCTTTACATTTCTTTAGTCGAAGGTATCTCACCACTCGCAACAAAAAATAACACATTGAAAAGATAGGGAATTCCACTTGCATGATCTCTTGTATATTTCCATTGTAACCTAACTTCCTCTCTATCATATTTTCATCACGGTGGATAACACGACTAGATTGGTCGAAATTGACCTCCACTCCACAATCTTGTGTGATGTGGCCTTCATGAACATACTCAGTGTAAAATTGATGTCCATATGCCCACATAAAAGGAAAGAAATGCGCCTGTAAAAATGAAAACAAAGGACGGTGTCATATGTTTAATAACCGAAGCATTAATAAAACCATAATATGTGTTACAATTTAAATGTGCAATATTATAAATAGAACATGGTACTCAAATATGTTATTACAGAGTTGTTGCACCTGATCCCTATGTTTAGTGCATCTAGATATTCTCCACATGGGTTATGACCAGAAATCTCGTATTTCTCTTCTATTTGGTCAGCCACCCAAATGTTGGGACATATTTTTGGCTTATTTTCTTTTAAATGATTAAGATAAGGCATGATTCTACCATTCAACCATCTGAATGCTTTCATGTCACTGTTCCATTTCCTTTTTTTCTATTCATACATTGTGACCCATGGTCACATTGTCTCCGCGTTGTAAAGAATAAATTTATTGATGAAATCCATTTCAAAATTCACTGATGTATACAAAAATTCAAAACGAATAGCATTAGATCATATATATATATATATATATATATATATATATATATATATATATATATATATATATATATATATATATATATATATATATATATATATATATATATATATAATGAATTTATTGATAGCATCAAAATTTCTAAATTCACTGATGTATAAAATAATTCAAAACAAATAGAATGGGATGAAATGTATATTATCAACTTTAATGTAAACAATTTCTCTATACTAAATTGAAAAAATATAACCGACTTACTCTTTATCAAGCACCTTTTTCTGTTCATTTGGAGTAGGTCCCCTTCCCTTTTTTTCTCATATTGATTGTCATCCCAACTGAATTCCTATTCTGTGTATTCAATTTTCTTGATGTACTAATTGGAATAATAGAACGACTCATATACTATGTACCCCTCTACCATAGAGCCCTCCGGTTTTTCCCTTCATCGAACAAACCCCTTCAATTTTTTCATGTAACTCTCTAAGAAGAACATCCAACAACATGAGAGAACCCCAACTAATTCAACCTCATCATGTAGGTGAATTAGAATATGGACTTGGAAGTCCATAAAACTCGTGGACAGTTCCTTCTTAAACATACAAATAATATCAACTATCTCTCGATGCTACCATGGAATTCTAGCCATATGAATCTCCCTCGTTGTGATACAACATACAAATGCAAATAATTTCGATATAGCACATCACAGGTCTTGAGGGAATTCATGGTTCACACAACCACACACAAGTAAAGGATAACGACACTAAAAAATAAACACACACATCATTAATTTCCATAAAATTGTGAGTGCATAATATGTTTTTACCGACATCACTATAGAAGAAGAATCATGTATTCAAAATACATACCCTTAGAAGGTTTAGATAGTCATGTGATCTCAAGTCCAAAAAATTCTCGTCTATAGTGAAGCAATGTCATGGAGTAAACCCATATAAATAAGGTGCTTTCACACCCAATTTAACATCCTTTTCCATAGAAAGATCATATTTCTTCAAAATCCATGGGACATCACCTTCTTTAAAATACCAAGAAAGACCAACCTCTCCTCTAGTTTCATTTCTTGGAAAATGTCTCTTTTTAGTATTCGAAGCAATAGTATCTCCCCTGAAATCCAATGTGTCGCTTTTATTCCATGATATGTGCCTCCATAAAGAATATGAAACATTTTTGAATATATGCATGGGATCTAGTAAGTGGGCAATTTTAAGATGCTCCAAATATGGAAGCTCATAAAATACATATTTCCTTTTCATTCCAATGGGCATTTTCTCAACATAGGTGTCAAAAAATTCAAGATTATAAAACATAGGTTCCCCATTTGAATCGAATAATTCTACCACTTCCTTCTCCTTCTCCGTGTCATATGCCCTATCCCAATCTTCCAGTGTCATTATTTCAGGTCTTTGGGTTCTCTCTGGTTTACCATTGAAATTCTATGCATCTCTTCTATAAGGGTGGTCTTATAGGAGGAATACCCTCAAACAATCGTACATCGATTTTCGTAAGTCATTGGACCACCTAACGTTTATAGAAGGTCCACAAAATTTACATCCATGATACCTTTTTTTACAAGACCTGTACTATCGTATAAATAACATGTTAGTTCCAAAAATATAGTTTCACCAAATGAAGTATGTCGAATAAAATTATAGATTTAAAAAAATCGATGAACATGCTTACCATAGAAAAATCCTAGTCTTGGATAATCGTGCGTGGTGTACGCACATATGCCATACAATGAAAAATACCTATCCATTGGGATGGGTCTTGATACATCATATACATGTATCCATTTCCATAATGGCTTAAATTCATTTATCAATGGTTGGAGGTAGAGATCTATTCTCTTTACTTGTCTTCTACTCGAGACTATAAGAGCCAACATACAATGTTCATTCTTCATAGAAAACCATGGGGGGATATTGTTATTGATTGCTACCATTGGCCAAATAGAATAGTTGTTGTTTTGGATGGAATATAGTTTAACTCCATCCATAGCTATACTCAATTGGAGGCTCCGTACTTCATCCTTAAATTTATTGGGACATGCATCCTCTATATGCTTCATGGCTATTGAATCTGTTGGGATTCACATAACTCCTGGATCACTTCTATGTGAGGCATTCCATCCTTGCAACATGGATAATTGTTTGCAACCAAATAGTTTTTGAATCCTTGGAATTATAGGCACATGCCTCAGTATCTTATGAGGAGGACCATGTGTCTTACCATTGTTTTTTGATTTATGGTGCCTTTCATGCCCACATTCTACACATATGTCTTTTTTCACATATTTGTTTTTGTATAGAATACAATCATTCAAACATTCATGGCATGATATGTACTCAACACCCAACATTTTTAGCATTTTCTTTGCTTCTGCATAGCTATCGGGAAAGTGATTATCAGTCATAAGTACCTTATATTTGAGTAACCTGAAATTAGTGGGGCAATATAAATTTACACTGTCATTAAGTATGAATAAAATCAACCCTTTTCTTCTTTCATTGTGTGACAAGATTCCTTAAAAATTTAGGGGACTTGATGGTTAGTTACATCAAAAGTGTCACGAAACACACATATGACATACCATACATTCATCTCAATTTGTACAATAAAATTGTTGTCCCTAGTTGGGTAGACCTTGCAGACCCCTATACTAGACCAAATAGAGGGGTGGTGGAAGCACATTTCAAGATTTCGTAGAAGGTATATATGAAATCAATGTCATCTGCTAGTCCATTTTGTTGGAATGAATCTAAAAAACATTCCCTTCATGGCCTGGGTATCCCACAATAAATCATCCATACCAACCTCTATATTATTTCCTTCATCCCCAACATGTGAAAAACTAGTGTTATTGTCTAGGTTTTAAATTGGTGACTTAGGATATAGTGGGAATCAAATAGGTGGTTGTTTCAACTATTCTCATTATGTTTCATCTATGAGCTCTTTTCATGTAGAAGAAAGCTTGTGACTTGACATCATAGTGGGGTGAAATAGTGATGTAGACTCCTTCCCTCACCTCGGGTCCACCAACCTCCCAGTCTAAGGATATTCAAACTTCGGGAGCTGGATCAGCTCACAGGTTCCCATTGAACCTTCTTATTTAGTTTCGACAAGAATTTTCCTTCTTGTTCAGGCTAAAAGTGACTTTCAAAGGGTTTCTGCCGGTTAGGGGCTAGGTCCACGTGACCCTGGGATAAAAACTATGGGATTATCCCTTTTTCTCCGCCTAACTCAAGACTTTGGAGATTCCACACTTTGAGAGCTACGACAAAGTAGAACTCCACACCTTCCGAATACATGAACTCCTAGAGCGCTAAAATCCCTGTGGGATTGACGATTATGGATCTCTACCCATATCTACATCTGATAGGGTTTCGGGAGTCTAGGTGATCTCTCGTTACAACTCTTGCAACCCTGCGAACACCGAACTGGTGAAGGGATGATCAGATGCCATGTGTCACTCAATTCGACGACTAGGATTGAGTTCGGGTCTCCAGGTCTTTGGAAGCATGGGACTCACAACCTCCAATCTTGAGTTCCTCTAAAGTGCTAATGCACCAGAGTGCGTGATAGGATGACATGTTTTCTCGGGAAATATGATGGCCACAATTAGTTCGGACCTTCGAGACTTCGACAGTCCTTTCTCCTAGTGACCCTTTGCTTCTTCCCTCCACAATATAGGTTCTATAGACCTCCAGATCTACTGCCACGTGTCCCCCTTTTAAATCAATGGTCTAGATCTACTTCGGACTTCGAGACTCCAGATAGACCTGCTCCTCACTATTCTCCTACAGTGTCTATCCTTAAGATCTTAGAATCTACCAACACTTTTCCTCTCCAACGGACAACCCAGATGAAATCTGGGTCTTTGGGAATTTGGGGTTTCTCGACTTCTCCACACGCCAAACCTTTCGAAAGTGCAAAGTCCGAAGGAATTTTTCGATTAAGTCTCACACAACTCCTCCTCATCCAATGACTGTCCACTCTTGGAAAAATCCTAAATGAATATTGACCGTAGATCTTTCAAATGGTAAAAATATTTCCCTTTCAAGGGATTCCGTTCACTAACCTTCCCGAGCTTTACTCCACAAGATAGATATGATCTCTGGTGCCCTCCTGCATGCTCCCCTTGGAAATTTAAAGATTTTGACTTAGAAATTTTCTAAGTCCCTCTTGTGGAACTCTTGTTATCGCTATCTCTCCTGAGCTTTGTCCCTACGAGGTATTTCAGGCCTCTAGTGCACTCCTTTCAGCCTTTGAACTTCTGAGAAGTTCTGTACTAAGATATTTCTGAAGAAAATATCCCTTATGCACTCCTTGCGCTCATTCCTTTTGAAACTTCTTCAACACTTAAAGAAAGTGTTGGCCCAATGCACTCCTTGCACGAATCTTCTCCAATATTTTCCCTCCACTGAACAATTGTACACTCTTTGCACTTCAACTGAACTTGTGCACTCCTTGCACTTCCCCTGTAAATTCACATTATCTCTTATGAGCTTCTGAGTCTATATTGACTTGGCCTAAGCACTCCTTGTGGGCACTCTGCACTCCTTTCACCAGGAATCTTAGAAGAGAGATAATTGAAACTTACAGAAACATCAAAGGTTTCTACACTTAACCATGAAAAACATATTCATGCATGAAATATAAATAAAAAAATAAAACACAGAGAACATAAAGGAAACATCACATGTACTTAAACAATTCAGATGAATACAACACCATACATTTGGAATCAAACCTCTATGCTTGTATTCATTCAATAAAATGTGTACATGGAATTATACAACTCTCTACAATTCTTCATAAGCTTCAATAACTCTGTCAGATAATGATCAACATCAATAAAAATAACCTTTTTCCCTCTTGGATAATGATCATCAACTTCATTTGGGCATACAACACACATACTTATACACGGAGTGGCTTCTCAATGCTTCCCTCCAACCTACTTTATTGCTATCATGTCACGGTTAAGACATTCTTGTACTTATCCCTATTATAATAAATGGAATTTACATTCAGATACAAGCTGATGCTCTATATCTGTACAATCCTACAGATAGTTAAGATGATTACAATGATCTGGAGCACATACATGGCTCTTGCCTCAAAATATTTAAAAGGGCATTAAATTACAATGTTTTCAAAAATTTAAGATGATGCGCCCTCCTATGGAATTTAAAAATGATTTGAAACACACGCTATATGATGAGATGCCTTCCACACGACCTCCCCAAGACTAATGGTGATGCTCGTACATCATACTCCTCAACTAAGAAAAACATGAGCTCCTGCTCATGGCCTTGTTGCTGCTAAAGTTGAATTCCTCCTGGGTCGCAAACCTTAATTTGGAATTGTCTCCTTGTCTCTTTCCCTTGTTCTTGATGTTGATGTTCCTCTTCTATTGTAGGATCTTCTCCTAGTTTCCAAACCTTGCAATGTTGAGATTCACCTACTTTATCACTGCATTCTTCTTCGGTCTCGTTGGATGACCTTTCCATCAACCCTCTCAACTCCATGATCTCCTTGTCCAATTTATCCCCTGACAGGCTCTTTTTCTGCAACTCTTTCTCAACCCCCTAGTAATCAACTCGTTGAAGGTTTCTGATGTTGCTACCCACTGGTTGCTTCTCCTTCTCACTTATTTATTCAAGACTCTATCTTTCCTAAAGGTTATCCTCGCTATCTTTAATAACTTCCTCCCCCTGGTAATCTTCTCCTACCTTCGGGTGGTTTAACCATTTTTCAAGCATCTCTATTTCCTTCTCCCACTGAGTGAGTACCGAATATGAATAATCCTCTGGGGAATTTCTCTGGTTCACCACTATGCCATTTTTCTCTCCCTTTTCTTCCTTGTGACATAACTTGATTTATGCCCATTCTCCTCCTCTTTGGCAGTCTCTAATGACCATCTTTCTGTTGTTCCTATTACCACACACAAGCTGTTAGGTTCAAAAATATCTTCCTGGGATATCTTCCACATCACTTTATCACAAACATGAGCATCTATAAAATTCATTTCTAGAGATACATATATCTCTCCTATTCTTAGATTACAATACTGGGTATTTTCTTCCTCCTCCAAAGGTTCCTTCTCACTCATGAGAAGTGTGCTTGAACTAGCCTCCTCTTTAGATCCTCTCTCTCTTATTGGAAGAAACATATGTGTATGACCATTCTTTTCAAGGGTGTAAGTGTTATTCCTCCCATCATGTATGACCTTCCTTTAATATTTCCATGGTATCCCCAACAAAACATGACAAATGTCCATGGGTATGAAATCACACACAGTTTCATCTCTATACCCACCAATATTAAATTCAACTTTGCATTGTCGACTTACCATCACTTGGTGTCCCTTCTATAGCCATGATACCTTGTATGGGTTTGGATATACAGTTGTCTCTAGCTCCAAATTATCCACCATCTTTGTGGATACTAAATTATCAGTGCTACCACTATTAATTATCATCTTGCATACCCTATCCTTGGTCTTGCAAGAAGTCCTAAACAGACTGTTCCTATGGATTTGCTCCTCCACCTCTTTCTCTGGTTTCAAGAGAACCTTCCTCATCACGAGGGATCTCCCATCCTTTGCTGTCTCTTTCTCCATATAGGTCTCCATATATCTCTGTTGTGCTTCACAAATATGAGCTTATTTTGTTCCTGCATTCCTTCTCTCATGACATTCCCAAGACATATGCCCTATATTTCCATAGGCATAACATCTCACTTCTCCACCTCTCCCTCTTCCTCGAGGAAAAGAGTTTCTACCACCATAGTTTCCACCCCTAGAGATTTCTCCTTTAGTATCTTTCATCTGGTTTTCAGAGTTACCAATTCCTTCTCCTGTCTTATGGAACTTTTCCCTAATGGTTCCTTCCCTTTGGTCAAGATTCTTTCCTCTGCTCTATTGGATTTGTTTTATGGCCAACTTTTCCTCTGCTCCGCTGGATTTGTTTTCTGGCCAAATTTTCTTCTGCTTTCAATGCCACCTAGTAAGAATCCTCCACTGTCCTTACAATCATCATGCTTATCTGATCTTGTATCTCATACATCAGGCCATTTATGTACCTGATAGTCTTTTCTTCATCACTCTCTCAATGTCCTGCTCTGATGTTCAACCTTTAAAATTCTTCAGTGTACTCCTTCATTGACAAACTTTTCTGTCTCAAGTTCTTCAATCTCCTGAACATATTTATCTGATATTTTTTGGGTATGAACTTAGCCTTTAACTTGGCCACCATCCTATCCCAACTCTTAATTTTCTACTTACACTTTCTCCTTCTTTCAGCCTGCAGTTCATCCCACCATAGTGCTGCATGTCCTTTCAGTATGGTAACCACATGCTTCACTTTCTTTTAATCTTTGATTTCCTCATAATCGAAGTACTTGTCTAAATCCCTTATCCAATCAAACAACTCTTCAACATCCAATTTTCCCTCATACATTGGAACCTCTATTTTTTCTCTATCTCCCATTCTTACAACGACCCTCAACAAGTGTTCTTCTGTGACTTCTTCTCTTGTAGCTCATTCTACCTCTATCTCTTCACTCTTAGCTTCACTGATGTCACCATCATCTGGTGCTTTCCTCTGCATTGTATCCATGGCATATAATCTCACACGGAGTTGCCTAATTTCTTCCTCCATGGATGGATTTGATACAAGTTTGTTCCTGCGTCCTCTTGGTGGCACGACTACAAGATGTCTCCTTGGAGGCATAGTGTAGTGTCCCCAAGGCCGAGCTCTGTTGCAAACCATGTTCTGAAAGAAATTATGATTATGTTTTATAGGTTGGTGAGCCAAGTTTTTTATAAGATGATGGCTTATGTGTTTGTTAGGCCAGGGAGACTAAGGGTTGGAGGCCAAGGGCCTGATTTTGTACCTGAATGTATGCAACACATTAATAAAATATTAACACCGCCATGCGTAGACCGACCACGATGAATGAGTGAAGGGGGACTAAGAATCCATAGAGAGGGAAAGGAATTAGGGGATGGAAGGTGGGAAAGGGGCTAAGTGTTGAGCCTAGGGGCTAAGCCTAGGGGGCTTAATCCTTGGGAATAATATTTTTATATTATTCCAAAAAGACATGTGCATTTTATGTTTTATCCTAAGTTCCTGGCAAGGGGAGGACGTACAAGGGTGATGCGTGCTGGTGGAACTCATGCAATTCCATGGGTGACAAGTGTTAACCCTGGCGCATGCGAATAAAATGGCCAGGATGAGCCATGAGAAGGGTTCCTCCTCCATTCTACCCGATTGCCTGAACGCGTACAAAGCCCTGGATAGTACGACTGACCCGACCCCTACAGAGAAATCCTCGTGCATTTCTGAGAGTCGAAAATCCCATGTTGACTTTCATAGTCCGTGTGCATCCTCTGTCCGACTGATCGAACCCGTGCGTGGAGGCTCTGTCTTGAAGTTGTGACCCTGAACCATTCTGCCATTGTTGAACTAGTTGGAAAGCCTGTGTTTGGCTATGTAAATCCATGTACATCTCTATTATGAAATGGGGAAAAAGCCCGTGTTTGTTCTGAAGAGCCGATTTCACCTTCGTCCTGAGCCGTGGAGTTTGTGTCGACCCCTGTGGGAATTACTCATCATGCATTCCCCTGAACCATCACTGTGAGGCCTCGAGCCATTGCTGATCCTATTTGAGAGGCTATGTTTGTATTTCCAGTTGGCTATGGTGACCACGCAGAGCTGGACTACACGTGGCTTGATGGCCAACGCGAGTTATGATTGAGCCTGTGTGTGATCTCTCTTTAGGTGAGAGAGGTGGTTGTTGTTGGAAGAGGTTTCTTCCAGAGAGTGTCCAGCAGTAGCTTCAGACTTTGAGACTTCCTGATCCAGTCTGTTTCCGAGACCCATAGAGGGAGGTTAGCACCGATGGACTGTGCTTGTGAAGGTGTATACTCCCGGGTGGAACATGCATGTGGGGAATGAGAGTCTGGTAGTAGTGGGCGTAAGATGGAATCTTAGGAAGAATTCTTCCAGATTTTCTGTGCTGTTTTCCCTGTAACCTCAGCCTAGCCTAGGATTCCTTGCCTTGGGGTGGAGCTTAGTCCCATCTTGGGGGTGACCCACTGCTGAGCTGATGAGCAGTGCGGTCTAAGGCTGGGAGGTTCGTGGAAGGCCTGCACATGGTTGGTAGAATTGCCACTGTTTCAAAGATAAGTACTTGATTATTCTTTAATCATGATTTGCATGAATGTGCTGCTTATGTTATCATGATTTCTGCTGTGTATATGAATTAATATGAAATGCTATTGATTGTTAATTATAGCAGTAAATAATATGTTTTACTCTGAGCTTAAATGTGTTTATTTGTTTAAATGCATGTGGATTATATAATACCTGTATGAGTTATGTACAAAGTGGTGTTATAGATTTCTTTTAAGAGCGTTTAAGCCTTGGTAGCCCAAAAAGGTGTGCTACAGTTTGGTATCAGAGCCAAGGTTTTGACACTGAGCCTAGATGGGCCAATGGAGCGATCTTTGGACCGAGAGTGTGAGGGAAATTGGGTCTGGAAGGCCAATTTCAGACCATGGTATGGTCCGGTGTGTCAAGGAGTTACTTGATGAGTTTTTAAGATCAGGAGGTTTAGCGGCGTGTGAAACCACAGTTGGTGTGGTTTATGGCCACGGGGAGATAGGTCTCCACACCAATAGTGTTAGAACCTTAGGATAGGCTCGGGAGGGAAGGTGAATCTTCGTGACCGTCAAATCTGGAGAGTGTGCGCAGGGTTTAAATCCCTTTTGATTTGCACAAGAGTGTGGGAATCATGATACGCGAACTCTCGAAACCCCTCCCCCCCCAAAAAAAACTGAGATGATCTACATCGTAGATCGTAGGAAGGTAGTTGACCATCCGATTCGACGGAGGATTAAACCATAAATTTCATGATTTTGGCAGATGGAAGTTCGATATGTGGGGTGCATGAACTTCCGATGCCCGAAACCCCAAAATGCCGAAAATATCTGCGTCGTAGATCTAAGAAAGATCTGACCGTTGGATTTCATTTGGAATGGACGTGGACACACGGGTGTGTACCACGTGCTGGTGAGTCAAGAAGACAGGTGAGAGTGGTGGGACCTGAAGACGTCACTGAAGGTGATGTGGACCCTCTTGAATGTACCACATTCCACTATGGTGAAGGGTGACAACTGTGTTGTGGGCCCGGAGATTAAGGTAATTCGCGATTTCAGAATTCGCAAAGGAGGAGCACGAAGGCTCAACACTCCAACTCGCGAAGTCACAAGTTGGCGAAGAAGTGATAGCACTTAGCCCTAGCCTATGATCATGTGTATTAGGTGCTAGCGAGGAGGGAGCCATACCCATGTCGCATATCGGGTATTGGCGTTTGGAGGAAATGAGTCGAGGGTCTTCGACTCACGAACTTGCGAGATTGCGAGTTGTGAAAGGGTGAATTTGGTTACGAAAATTTAACTGTTGGATTTTCGTGGACCGAGGTTCTGAAGTTCCGAAGTCCCAGAATTTGCAGAGTTGAACGAGAGCTCATAAAACTTATTTGAATCAAAACGCCTTTTTTTCTTGTTCGTATTGGCTTATAAATGTTGTGGATTGTTTGTGAGGTTTTAATGGCCTGACAAATTTTGAATTGAATTGCACAGTGCGTGTGTAGAGTTCAACGAGGGTCATAAATCTAGCTAACCAATGCCAAGTATGGAGTGGGAAAAGGTGCAGATTGCCCCCGAAACAGAGGATGAACGAGAAGGAAGGGATGTCAATGTGGAAGTGGAAGGATCGAACTCCAATGGGCATGGAAATGAGACGGATAAGGAAGAACATATGATGAAACTCATTGAAATATTGCAGAAAGATGCCCAGGCTTGCCTAGCTGATAGCCAAAAGCTCATGAAAATCAGGGATCGACAGGGTGAATTCAACTTAAAAATGTTGAAGAGCCTGGAAAGAATAGAAAAGAAATTGGAAAAAGAGAGTGACACAAGCAAATCAAGAAGTGTCAGAACCCCTGAGAGGAGAAGAAGATCGAGGAGTGGTAAAAGACATTAGCGTCTCTCCTCGAAGCATTTTGGCAAGAAAACACACAGTAGTTCAAGCTTGTCTCCTACCAGAAAGCACCGAAAATCTGGAAAGGATGAATTGAAAGGGGAGAAGAACAAGATTAAGCCTCCAACATTCGATGGAGAACATAAGAAGGAGGAATATGCTGAGACATGGTTTCTTGGCATGAGGAAATACTTCCAACTGCAGAATTATTCCGCCCATGCAAAAGGAAGAATTGCAATGTATCAACTGAAAGGAAAAACATCCATGTGGTGGGATTAGTTTGTGCAGGTGCAACACATCAGAGAGAAAGAGGTCACTTGGAAGGAATTTAAGAGGTATTTCAAGAAGAAATACCTGACTAAAAGGTACTATGACAGAAAGATGAAGGAGTTCTTCGAACTCAAGCTAGGCAACATGACTATTTATGAGTATGAACGAAGTTTTCTGGAACTACTGAAGTATGTTCCATTCATCAAAGACGAGGCTATCAAGATTCATAGATATCTGAGTGGATTTCCACCTTCCATGGGTGACAAGATTCAATATGATGATCCTAAGACTATGGAAGAAACAATAAGAAGGGCGAAATGCTTGTATGAATAGCAAGGAGAAAGGCCTATCCTTCGAAAGGCTTGGAATGATCAGAGGAAGTTTAAGAAGGAACAGAGGCAGAAGGGAAACAAGCCTTCCTTTTTCAGAAACAATCTTCAGGGACAACCATCATTTAGAGAGCCGAGAATGACTAAAGAGGGAGCACAAAGATAGAGACATACGCCCATTCAGTGTTGGGGCTGTAAAGGAAACCACAAGTACAGAGATTGTTCCCATAAAAATGGTAAAGCGAGAACTGTTCATACTGTTCAACAAGCTGAAACAGTGGAGGATATGGGCAGTAGAATGCTGAGGATCTACACAGCCCTGGACAATAAGCAAGCATAATTTCAATCGCACATGATTGAAGTGGAAGGTACGATCAACAATCGACCACTTGTTATTTTAATTGATTAAGGGGCTAGCCATAGTTATATAGATCCTAGAATGGTGGAAAGTTTGCATTTAACAAGAAGAAAACATGAAAAGTCTTGGCTAATGAAGTTGGCCACAGGAACCAAAAGGAAGGTCACTAAATTGGTTAAGTCCTGTTCAGTAGACATGAAAGGAATGAGCACTAAGGTTGAATTGGACATTCTGCCTTTAGGCTCATAAGATTGCTTATATTGGGATGGACTGGTTGGACCAACACCATGCCCTTCTGAATTGTTGTAACAAGAGATTTACATGCCTGAATGAAGAGGGAAATCAGGTAACAGTCCAAGGAATTCCTAGAGCCGTGGCTGTTAGGGAATTCTCAGCCATGCAACTGAAGAAATGTTACTGGAAAGGCTGTCAATTATTTGCAGCTCGGGTGGAAGAAGCATCCCGAGATGTAGTCTCAAATCTGGAAGAACAGGAGGTACTCAAAGAGTTCAAGGACGTATTTCAGGAGGTACCTGGACTACCTCCGAAGAGGGACATCAATTTTTCTATAAATTTGATGCCCAGAGCAACTCCAGTTTCGAAGGCTCCTTATAGAATGAGTACGCCATACCTGAAAGAGTTGCAATTGCAACTCGAAGAGATACTAAAGAAGGGATACATTCGCCCCAGCGTGTCACTGTGGGGTGCCCCAGTCCTATTCGTGAAAAAGAAAGATGGGACACTGAGACTGTGCATTGATTTTCAACAATTGAATAAGGTAACTGTCAAGAACAAGTATCCTCTGGCAAGGATCGATGATCTTTTTGATCAGTTGAAGGATGCAAAAATATTTTCAAAAAATAGATCTCAGATCTAGATATCACCAAGTGAGAATAAATGATGAGGACATCAGCAAGACTACCTTTAGAACAAGGTACAATCATTATGAGTTCACAGTGGTGCCATTTGGATTGTCAAACGCACCTGTTGTTTTCATGTGCTTAGTGAATGGAGTGTTCAGAGATTATTTGGACAAGTTTGTCATAGTCTTCCTGGATGATATCTTGGTGTATTCCAAGACAGAGGAAGAACATGAGAAACAATTGAGAATGGTGCTGTAGGTGTTGAGAGAACACCAGCTGTACGCAAAACTGAGCAAGTGCTCATTTTATCAAAGGCAGATTCATTACTTGTGACACATTATATCTGAAGAAGGGATCACTGTGGATCCTGAAAAGGTAGAGGCCATTCGAGAATGGCTAGTTCCAAGGAATGTGGCAGAAGTTAGAACTTTTATGGGTCTAGTAGGCTACTATAGGAGGTTTATAGCCGTATTCTCAAAGATAGCTCATTCTACCACTTCCTTGAAAAGGAAGGAGAAGAAGTTCCAGTGGACTGAAGAATGTGAGAGCAACTTACAGCGATTGAAACAACTACTAATTAGTGCTCCAATCCTGAAGATTGCAGATCCAAATAAGGATTACATAGTGTGCACAGATGCGTGTAAGGAAGGGTTGGGAGGAGTTCTCAGCCAAGAGGGATTTGTAGTTTGTTATGAGTCCTAAAAATTGAAGGAGCATGAGAGGAATTATGCCACTCACGATTTAGAGCTGGCAACAATCGTCCATGCCTTGAGGAAATGGAGACACTACCTCATGGGCAAGAGATTCGAGTTGAGAACAGACCATAATGGTCTGAAGTATTTATTTGATCAACCGACTTTAAATGCTAGGCAAATCAGATGGCTCGAGTTTCTGTGTGAATATGAATTTGATATCAAGCATATCAAAGGGAAAAAAAATAAGGTGGCTGATGCACTCTATAGAAAACTGCATGAATTACATGCTACAACCATTAGCATGTACATGACTGAGATGAAATATAGGATTTTAGAAGCTGCAAATACTGATTTGCAGTACAGAGGTATTGTAGCAAAGCTACAACAGCGTGAGAGACCACAGACCAAGGAAAGTTACACCTTGGGAACTGATGACTTACTTTTGTATAAAAACAGAGTGTATGTACCCAATGTCCAAGAATTGAAGCTAACAATTCTAAAAGAAATGCATAATGTGGCTTATACTGGACATCCTGGATATCAAAAGACTATGGCAGCAGTCAAAAGCCATTATTTTTGGCCGGGTATGAAGAAAGAAATCGCTGAATACATCGCCAGATGTATGGAGTGCCAAAAGGTTAAGGCTGAGCACAGCCACCCAACAGGGTTGCTGCAGCCTTTACCCATTCCTGAATGGAAATGGGATGTGGTAACAATGGATTTTATCACAGGATTGCCCAAAACAAGCAAGCAACATGATTCAATCATGGTGGTGGTGGACAAGCTTACTAAAGCCACCCATTTTATTCCACTGAAAACCACCCACAGGGAAGCTGATGTTGCTAATATCTTTTTAAAAGAAGTTGCACGCTTGCATGGAATTCCTAAGACAATTGTGTCTAATAGGGACCCAAAATTCACTTCAAATTTCTGGAAAGGACTGTTCAAAGGATTCAGAACGAATCTGAACTTTAGTACAGCGTATCATCCTGAGTCTGATGGTCAGATAGAGAGGGTGAATAGGGTAATAGAAGACATACTGAGAATGTATGTGATGGATAAACCATCAAGGTGGGAAGACTACCTACATTTGTAGAATTCGCCTACAATAATGGGTATCATGCATCATTGAAGATGAGCCCTTTCGAAGCACTTTATGGAAGAAAGTGCAACACTCCAGTGAGCTGGGATAATCCAGCTGACAGAGTAGTAGTTGGGCCTGAGCTGCTCAAAGAGATGGAAGATCAAATGATAAAAATTAAACATAATCTAAAAGTTGCCCAGGACAGGCAGAAAAGTTACGCTGATAGTAACAGAACCCACAGAGAATTCAATGTGGGTGACCATGTCTTCTTGAAAGTGAAAACTAACAAAAGTTCCCTAAGGTTGGGAAGTTGCACCAAATTGGTAGCAAGATTTTGTGGGCCATTTGAGATCCTGGAAAGGATTGGGCTAGTTGCATACATGCTTGCATTACCTGCATCTATGACTATACATAATGTGTTTCATGTTTCATTGCTTAAGAAATATGTACTTGATGCTAATCATGTTATCGATTGGAATGTGGTTCAGGTGGAACCAGAAGGTGTCCTGCAAGTGCATCCTATGTGCATATTGGACAGGAAAAGCAAACAACTCCAGAATCGAGCCATAGAGCTTGTAAAGGTCCAGTGGACCTGGTACGGTCCTGAGGACACGACATGGGAGCATGAAGAGGTTATGCGGGTAGAGTACCTGCATATTTTTGAATAATATTGAGCCTAGGGGGCTTAAGCCTTGGGAATAATATTTTAATATTATTCCAAAAAGACATGTGTATTTTATGTTTTATCCTAAGTTCCTAGCAAGGGGATGACGTACAAGGGTGATGCGTGCTGGTGGAACACATGCAGTTCCATGGGTGATAAGTGTCAACCCTGGCACATGCGAATAAAATGGCCAGGATGAGCTGTGAGAAGGGTTCCTCCTCCATTCTACCCGATTGCCTGAATGCGTACGGAGCCATGGATAGTACGACCGACCCGACCCCTACAGAGAAATCCTCGTGCGTTCCTGAGAGTCAAAAATCCCGTGTTGACTTTCATAGTCTGTGTGCATCCTCTGTCCGACTGATTGAACCCGTGCGTGGAGGCTCTATCCCAAAGCCGTGACCTTGAACCATTCCACCATTGTTGAACTAGTTGGAAATCCTGTGTTTGGATCTGTAAATCCGTGTACACCTCTATTCTAAAATGGGGAAAAATCCTGTGTTTGTTCTGAAGAGCCGGTTTCACCTCCGTGCTGAGCCGTGGAGTCTGTGTCGACCCCTATGGGAATTACTCATCATGCATTCCCATGAACCATCACTGTGAGGCCTCAAGCCATTTCTAAGCCTATTTGAGAGGCTATGTTTGTATTTCCAGTTGGCTATGGTGACCATGCAGAGCTGGACTATGCGTGGCTTGATGGCCAGCGCGAGTTGTGATTGAGCCTGTGTGTGATCTTTCTCTAGGTGAGGGAGGTGGTTGTTGTTGGAAGAGGTTTCTTCCAGAGATTGTCTAGCACCAACTTCAGAATTTGAGACTTCCTGACTTGGCCTGTTGTCGAGACCCAAAGAGGGAGGTTAGCACAGATGGACTGTGCTTGTGAAGGTGTATACTCCAGGTTGGAACAAGCATGTGGGGAATGAGAGTCTGTTAGTAGTGGGAGTAAGATGGCATCTTGGGAAGAATCCTTCTAGATTTTTTGTGCTGTTTTCCCTCTAACCTTAGCCTAGCCTAGGATTCCTTGCCTTGGGGTGGAGCTTAGTCCCAGCTCGGGGGTGACCCACTACTGAGCTGATGAGCAGTGCGGTCTAAGGTTGGGAGGTTTGTGGAAGGCCTGCACTTGGTTGGTGGAATTGCCACTGTTTCAAAGATAAGTACCTGATTATGCTTTAATCATGATTTGCATGACTGTGCTTCTTATGTTATCATGATTTCCGCTGTGTATATGAATCAATATGAAATGCTATTGATTGTTAATTATAGCAATAATTCGTATGAATACTCTGTGTTGAATGTGTTTAACTTGTTTTAAATGCATGTGATTAATTATTAGTGAGAATGTTGTTATTCTGTGTAGTAACACCTATAGAGTAGTGAGTGAAAGGGGTGTTACACATAGTGCTAAACCTCCTTCCTTATAGAGCTTAATTCAGGCTCTAATACCATTTTATTGTATCAGAAAAAACTTTCCTCACTCGTCTACTATCTGCAGACAAGGTTAGGCTCTGATATCATTTGATGCAGACCCCCACCCTCACCTGAGGTCCACTGACCTCTTGGTCTAAGGATATTAAAACTTCGAGAGTTGGATCAGCTCACAGGTTCCAACTGAACCTTCTTATTTGTTTTGCACAGACCTTTTCCTTCTTATTCGGGATGAAAGTGACTTTCAAAGGGATTCTGCTGGTCAGGGGATAGGTCCACGTGACCCTGGGCTCAAAAATATGGGCTTATCCCTTTTTCTTCACCTAACTCGGGACTTCAGAGCTTCCACACTTCGAGAGCTCCAAAAGAGAAAAAATCCACACCTTCCGAATACATGAACTTGTGAAGCGCCGAACTCCCTTTGGGATCAATGACTCTGGATCTCTACCTAGATCTAAAACTAATAGGGCTTCGACTATCTGGGATTTAGGAGTCTGAGTGATATCCCGTTACAACTCTTGTAACCCCGCAAATGCTGAACCTATGAAGGGATGATCGGATGCCACATGTCACTCGATTTGATGAATAGGATTGAGTTCGAGCCTTCGGGTATTCAGAATCCTGGGAATCACAACCTGCAATCTTGAGTTCCTCCAAAGTGATAATGCACCAGAGTGCGTGATCATATGACATGTGTCCTCGAGAAATCTGACGGTCATGATTAGTTTAGACCTTCAGGAATTCGACAGTCCTTGTTCCTAGCAACCCTTTGCTTCTTCCTTTTGGAGTATAGGTCCTCCAGACCTCCAAATCTACTGCCATGTGTCCTCCTTTTAAATCAATGGTCCATATCTACTCCAAATTTCAGGAATTCGGATAGACTAGACTCTGCTCCTCATTATTCTCCCAGAGTGTCTATCCTCTAGATATTCTAATATTCCAACACGTGTCCTCTCCAACGAATGACCCATATGAACTCCGAGTCTTTGGGACTTCGGGGGTTCCTGACTTCTCCACACGCAAAACCTTCCAAATGCATGAAGTTTGAAGGAATTTGTCGATTAAGTCTCATGCAAATCCTCTTGATCCAATGACTTTCCACTCTTGGAAAAATCCCAAATGAATCTTGATCGTAGATCTTTCAAATTGTAAAAATATTTCCCTTTGAAGGGATTCCTACCACTAACCTTCCCGAGCTTTACTCCATGAGATTGATATGATCTCTGGCGATCTCCTATGCACTCCTCTTGGAAATTTAAATTTTTTGACTTAGAAATTTTCTAAGTCTCTCCTGTGGAACTCTTGTTCTCGCTATCTCTCTCGAGCTTTGTCCCTCCGAGGTATTTCAGGTCTCTAGCACACTCCTTGTAGCCTTTGAACTTTTGGGAAGTTCTGGACTTAGATATTTCTAAATAAAATATCCCTTACACACTCCTTGTGCTCATCCCTTCTGAAACTTCTTCAACACTTAAAGAAAGTGTTGGCCCGATGCACTCCTTGCACATATATTCTCCAATCTTTGCTCTCCACTTAACAACTGTGCACTCTTTGCACTTCAACTAAACAACTGTGCACTCTTTGCACTTCAACTAAACAACTGTGCACTCCTTGCACTTCCTCTGCAAATTCACATTATCTATTCTGAGCTTCTCATTCTATCTTGATTCGGCCTATGCAATCCTTGCGGGCACTGTGCAATCCTTGTACCAGAAATCTCAGAAGAAAAACAATTGAAACTTACATAAACAACAAAGGTTTCCATGCTTAACCATGAAAACTATATTTGTTGGTTACTACTCTCCTCTACCATCTAAGTTATTAACCTAGGGTTCATGTCTTTCGGGTTTCCAACAAAGCCTTTAAAACTATCGGCCCTCTTGGTAAACTAGAAGGCAAGATAGTACACAGAGTGGACTGCGCAGTCTCACTCGAGATAACTTTAAATGGGTGGATGTATGACTCATGTGTTTACAGCCTAGGATTGAGTATTATATAGGGGTTTATTATTAAGATCCATATACTATGAATCGTGATTGCAATATACTATTACTCACGGGTGTGCATGTATCTTTCACAATTTCTTTCTCGAACAACACAATCGTATTCCATAACAATGTATTAACTCATTCATTAAGCATAACAATTAACTGTTGAAAGAAAGAAAAGATATACATGCATTCATCACATTACATAGATATTACCGTGGTTCACCCCCTCCTGGGCTACGTCCACAAACATTTTTTCTCTTGGCTCTTTTATTATGGTAGTTCTGCATCTCCAGCGTTGCATGCTTACAATTCCCTCATATGGGTAAGATCTGTATGAGGCAAACTAGATTGCACCAGGCTCCACAGCCTGTGATCTAATCCTCAAATATTCCTTCTCTCCTCTGTTCTTAGCTCAAAAAATTACGAAAATGGTTCATAACAGTATTACATAATGCACCAACTTGTACATATTGTGATAGGATATTACAAAAGTCGAACTAATACAAAAAGTGAACCAACCTCTATATGATACCTGCGTATCTATATTTATATGTATTGGGCTCTTCAACCATTTACAATGTATTAAAAAAATCCTAACCCTACCGACTTTAGGTCTTCCTCCCATGCACTTGTGCTTTTCTTCCTCCAGTTGTCGCTTTTCTTGTGCACACTTTCTTGCATGTGCGCGTGCTGTATTACCTTCCAACTGTTACTTCCATTTCTGCACGCTTTCTTTCCCATGATCATCCTTCTTTCCACTTTGGCCTGGTGCCAACAAGCCCCCAACACTGACATGTGACTCGTCCCGAGTCACCTAATCCTTCTGAGCTTCTTCGATCTCCTTGGTTATCATCTGGAACTTTTCCTTGAGCTTTGCTGCTTTTGTCAGTGCCTGCGCAATATTCTCCTTGATGGTGTCTACTACCTGAACTACCACTTCTTCACTCAACAATCCTGCACATTCAACCTAGGTCCGTGCTATCTGTGTTTTATCTTCTTTTTCCTATGCGAGTATTTTTGATACCCATTCCTATAGTGGCTCTATTTGAGCCTGACGCTCTTGTTTATGTGTTTGCACAATGATAAGTTATGCTTGCATCTTCTTCATTTCCCATGTCCCTTTGACTCGTTCTAGGATTGGTATGGTCTTCTGCCTCTGTTTGAGTTCTTGGATAATTGCATTGATCCTTTCCTCTTCCTTGTCCCAACATTAGACCTGTGGGTCCTCCTCCAACCTTGTCCAAAGTTGCACTACTTTATCGAGAAATTCAGCTGCTGTGCTAACCTATTGTTCCATCTCCCACAGTTGCACTGTTGATTCCTGCTTCCTTTTCTCCTTCACTGTCGGTGGAGTGGTTGGTGTGAGATGTTCGCGAAGATTCTTGATCTCCTTCTGATATTGATCAATTGCCTATGCAATCTGGTCAATTTTTCCTACTACTGGGAGTTCATTTCCTTGCACGGTGCTTGGGAGTTTCTCAAAAATTCCTCCCACTCTTTGTTCCAGTTCATTCCTGCATTATTTTTCCTCTTGAGTTTTGAGCTTGGCCTGCTCACAAACTTTTTCCAGCGCCTCCCGCTTCTTTGTTGCTTGTTGTAGCTCAAATAAGTTTTTATGTGCACGAGACTGTTCCTCGTGGTCGACGCTAACCTACAATTTGTGTAGTTCCCTTGATGGCATCCGCGTCAAGACCAATTAGATGTGGTCCAAGTCCTTCAAGGGTGTCTGCCCCATGATTTTATCCATGCACAACATGCTAGGTTTGATGTAGATCATTGCGTTTGCGTGTGGAATGGAGTAGACTGGGTCTTGTTCTTCTACCTCCACTCTTTATTTGGTCTCTATTGTTGGTGGCTCTATGAATCTGCTGTTGCTTGCTGTCTATGCTTCCCGAAATTTCTCAAGGAACTGTCCCATTTCTATCATTTCTTTTTGCAGTTTATCTCTGTGATGTGCTACATGATTGAAATATTCTGCTAGGAAGTACTAGACCATTCTGGCGATCATTTGCCCATTGTCCTCCATGATTTTATAGTCTGGGGATGCTCATTGTGCCTTTGATTTCTTGCGCACACCTCCTGCCTGCATGACTCGTCTCTTATTTCCCCTTGGTTTCTGTGTGATGGGGTTTGGGGTGGTCTCCTGTGCTCCCTTATATTGTTTCGGCTGTCCGTTGGTCAAATTTGTAGTCTCTTTTTGTCCCTTCTGGGTTCTTGTCTTTTTTAACCCTTCTTTTTCTTGAATTGGATTGCCTTGGCCCGTTATTGGTTTCTTGGGCACTTGGATTTTTGGAGGCTGCGTTTCCACATGTTCTATCTCTCCTTCTGCTGTTGTTTCCAGTACTTCTCGGGTAATGGTTGGGATCCTCCATTCATCAAGACATTCGCTGATGACCATGTCGATATCACACTCTATGATGCAGTAGCGCATCTGTAGCCTCTATTTATCTGGATCTTTCCTTGGTTGTATCCACATTGTTTGGCGTGTGGCTCGAAAGTTAGCAATGTCCACATATCACGCGATAGCCTATGATGTTATTCTCCACGATTGACTGATAGCTTCCTGTATATCCCATATGTATGCTTCAAATATGATTCCATTCTCCCTCTTATGCCTGGCCTGCGACCCAGATCTCAGTAATAGGTATCTTGCTCCCGCTGGCTGTGGTCTGGTACAAAAAATTACATACCCTGGTTCTCGCCATCCCATGAAGGCTATTAGGGTAATCAACCATGAGTAATGGAACTCTATGCCTAGGTCATGTGCATCCTTGCAGTCCTCTTGAAATAATTTCAATAGATATGTTTCCCAACTTATAGAGGTGCCTTCTGCGCATTGAGCTGCAACTACAATGAATCCTGCTGGTACTTCGTATTTGTGATATTTTCTGAGCAATTTGCAGGCTAAGATATTTGCGCCCAATTGTGTACATGCATTGTTGATTTGTTTGATAATGATGCCCCTTGTTCCCCTGGTAGTTCCATATTTCTTCTTCATTTCTTTTGCCAATGCTTTCTCCTTGGATTTGTTGTCTAGAATCAACGTGGGATCCATACCCCGGGTTGGTAACCCTATGATTTGTTCGATAAGGTCAACAATTATGGGGACAAGTTTGTCCAGCCATATGTCCCCTCCATGTGTGACTTCTAACAACTAATTGATGCATGTTGTCACGTACCAACCTCTGTCAAAATGTGGTACCTTCAGCAAACCTAAGATTCCTGTTATATCCATCCCAGCTGCCCACTGGTGTGTCTGGTTGATCATTTCTCCAAGTTGGGTTATGCCTATGGTCTACATAAATACCCTCTGTGCAAGATCTGGGAACTTGGTTTCATCTAATACGTCATGGTATGAATATTTGAGCTTCCCGACGTGACCCAGTAGCTCTGGTTCTACTTGTACTCCAGCTGGTATGCGTGGTAGAACAATTTCTGCTGCAGGTTTCTTATGGGGTGAGCTTAGTATCTGAACTCTGTCTTCCTACTACGGTGGCTGGTTCAAAGTTCCAAAAACTTCCAGTTGTTCCCCCATAATCCATTCTGACCAAGCCGAGGCATATGCAGTGGTCTCCTCTACTGGTTGACCTGAGATGGTCATTTGCGACTCGCCTAGTTGCACTGGTGCTTCAAGATTTTATGTTGTTCCGTTAACTTCTAGGGCTGCTTCAGTGCTTTCTGGTTGCACTTCCTTTTGGGTTTCCACTTCTTCATTCTGAGGCACCTACATCGCTGCTAGCGTATCCACTTTCATGGCCTCTTCTTGTGGCTAATGAATCTCTTCTAGTATCAGTGTAGAGTTTACCGGTATCATCTCTGAGGATGGGATTTCATCGATGTCGATGATCTTCGGCTGTTGTTTTTCGCTCTCTTCTAGCGGTCCTTGTGACCTAGTTTGAACCTTGGTCAGTCTAGCTATATGGATTTCTTTTGCTGGCTTCAGTGGTGCCATAGTGGTGACTGTCGAATGTTTGCTGAGTTCGAATAACTTTGTTGAGCTCTCTCGTCTCTCTCTGTTCGTTCTAGCTACTATTACTCTCTCTTTGTTTTCCTTTCATGAATAGACTAGTTGCTCCCGTTCTCACGTGTTGTATGGGCTTGTCATGAAGCTTGTCAAGGACGCTTCCTCCATTATGCCTTTAATGCATCATAACTATGGGTTCAATGCATTTGCGATGGTTTCATACTTTCCATTATGTTTTATTTTTCATCTCCCGTTGGCGTGTTTAATGTGATGTCCCATCGGTCCTTGCCGTGATTTAATTCTTCTTAGTGCTGTCTTATCATACTGCTTTTGCCGAATTTCTATTTCCCACTTTTTTTCCCTTTGTATGTAACCATTGTTCGTGCCTTTGTCGAATTTGTGTTTCGAACGTCCTGTGGTCTTTCTATCTCTGGTGTGCTGCATGCTTTTTAATGTTGTTTCCTTTTTGTTCTCTTTTTTATTTTAACAATTTTTTTTTTCTACTACGTAGTGGGTGGTCGACTGTCCTTGTACATATTCAGTAAGATCCCATTGATCATTCCTCTAAGGTTTGTGCCTACTAAATATCGTAACTGTAAAGATCCTTTTTCTGTGATAGATTTTACCTCGTATGTTCCTAGCCAATGCATTCTAAGCTTCCTCGAGTGCTGAAACGACTTGCTATTATAGAGTAGTACTAGATCTCCTCCCTTGAACGTTTTCTTTTTGATATTTCAATCGTGCCAAGCTTTGTCTCTTGATTTCTGCACTTGTTGATGGAATCCTGCCAATATTCAGTCTTCCTCCATTGACAATAGCTGATTCAGTCTCTCCTGTACTGCGCCTCATTCTGTCATGTGTGTGATAGCTGCTACTTGTAAGATGGGTACTAAAAATTATAATGGCACTACTGCTTCTTGGCCATAGACTAGTTTGAATGGTGTGTGCCTTGTCAACGTTTTGTGTGTGGTCCTATATGCCCATAATACTGCTGGTACTTTGAGGTCCCAGTCATCTCTATTGACATTACAGATCTTTGTCAGTGCATTCTCCATAATTTTGTTGAAGGCTTCTACTGTGCCATTTTCCCGGGGATGATACGGTGTGCTCTTTTGGTGATGAACTTCAAACTCTTTAGTCATCGCGCAGATGGTGCTGTTTATGAAGTGTGTGCCTTGGTCGCTCATAAAAACTCTTGGGCACCCAAATCTAGTGATTACTAGTTCAAATAAGAAGTGTGTAGCTGTCTCTGTGCTGCAATCTTTTACTGGTGTGGCTTCTGCCCATCTTGTTAGGTATTCTGTCATGGTGAAAATGTATCTTGCCCCTGTCCTTTTGGATGGTGGGTTAATTGGTCCCACAAATTCTATTGCCCATTTGTCAAATGCATGTAATGTTACTTGTAGTCGTAGTGGCATCTCGTCCCTTCTGTTGGTTTACGTGCCATTTGAAAGACATCGCATTTCTAATAGTATTCTTTCGAGTCCCTGTGAATTGTTGGCCACCATAGTCCTACGTATAGTACCTTCTGCATAGTATCTTTTCCTGCATAATTCCCTCTTGCGATTCCCTTGTGGGCTTTTGCTAAAATTCTTGGCCATTCGTGCTCTAATACGTACCTTCGCAAGATGTTGTCTGTGCCCATCTTGTATAGGTGTCCTGCGACTAGTTGATAGTCGTTTGTACAGACTACCAGGTTCTTCTTTTAGGCGGTGGTATATTCTTGCGGTGCCGTACCTGTGCTCAAGTACTGGATGATCTCTATGAAGTAGCCATCAACAATCTATACTGAGAATAACTGTGCATCTGGAAGTTTGTCTTCTAAATTCGTAGGTTCTTATCCATTTGTGACCCTGGAGTGTTGGTCAGGTCTTGCATTCAGTTTTCCTGGTTTAATTATTACTTCAAAATCAAATTCTTGAAATAGCAGTAACCATCAATAGATTATCCCCCCCAACACTGGCTTGTTGACTAGGTACTTCAGGGCTGAGTGATCTGTAAACATCTTAAATTTTTTTTCCCAATAGGTAATGTCTAAAATTATGCAGTGCATAGACCATGGCTAGGCCTTCTCTTTCTGTCATGTTATAATTTTGTTCCAATTCCGATACCTTTCTTCTTGGGAATGCTGTCGGGTGATCCAAGTCTCCTGCTTCTGGCTATGCTAAGATATCTCCTAGTGCTATCGCTAATGCATCTACATGCACATGGAATGTCTTTTCCCAGTCTGGAAATACTAGTATTGGTGCGGTAACCATATTTTCCTTCAGGGTATCCAGACCGTGTTGACACTCGTCGTTCCATTGATACTTTGTATCCTTCCTCAATAGTTTTTCCATTGGTGCTATGATTTGCACATACCCTTTGATGAATTTCCTATAGTATCCTGTGTGCCCTAAGGTTGTTCTTAGGTGATAGACTATTTTTGGTGCTGGTAAGTTAACAATGACTGCGATCTTGGACTGATCCATTAACAAGACTTGTTTGCATACTATATGGCCCAATAGTATCCCAAACGGTGTTCCAAATATGAATTTCTTGATGTTCAATGATATATAGCATTGTCTACATCTTTCTAACATCAGTTTTAACACTTCCACATGGTTTTTCAATAGACTATAAACTATCCAGTCATCCAGGTATACTTCGAGAAGCTGATGGATGAATTTTTTAAATGCTACGATGACCACTCTGGAGAATATTGCAGGTGCATTCTTCAGTCCAAATGATATGACTGTGTACTGATAAGATCCCCGTTCTGTCGCAAACGTGGTCTTGTGTATGTCCTCATGTGCTATCTTAATCTGATGGTATCTTGGGAATCCATTAGTGAATGGGTAAGCTTCATGTCCCCCCACATTCTCTAACACTTCATCCATGAATGATGTAGGGAATGGGTCGTGTAGGCATGCATCGTTCAAATTCCTCAAGTCAACGCATATCCTGATCCCTCTTCCTTGTTTCTTGTCCTGTACTACCATCGGACTCATCCATTCTGATTCCTCAATTGGTTTGATGATGTCAGCTTTGAGCATTCTGTCGATCTCATCTTTAACTTTCTATTTATATATGGGGTTCAGTCTGTAGGGTCATTGTCTAATAGGTCTTGCTTCAGATTTGAGTGGTATCTTCATCTCTCCTAGTTCTCCGGCTATACCCTTCATCAATGTAAATGTTGTGGGGAAAAGATTGCTATATTCGTGCAACAATTCTGTGATGCTTTCTATTGTTTTCTCATCCCAATAGTCTCCAATGTTGGCCATTTCGGGCTACTCAAATGTCCCGATGTTAACTTTCTTTACCTTGATTGGAACGAAAATGACTTTTGATTCTATGGGTGGTCCTTCCACATCTCTTTCACCTTCTACTTCTTTGATCTGAATATCGCTTGGATCATCTTCATCTGGTGCTTCCTCCTATACATGGTAACATGACAATAGTTCCTTGACTGTCTGTTTATTCCGTTGTTGCTCTTCTGTGATAAATTCTATTTCCAGTTCTTTGATGAATATTAATCCTATCATTTGTTTGAGGGTTGTGTCTATGTTGGGGTTCTCATGCTCAAATGAGAAAGTGATTGTGAAGTTCTGTTGCAATGTACTCCATGTTGTAGTTCTTTTGCACAATTCCTAGTCTGTATACCAGTTCGCTGGTATGCCCTCTAAAGTATGTATGAAGTGATGAGGCCATTCCTTTGGTGGTGTCATTTTCCACAGCATTTTTCACTTTGCCAAGTGTTCCGCTGGCGCCTCTTGTCCTTCATATTTCTGCTGTTCATTGTATTCATGTTCTACACCAAACCTTATGTGTAGTAGTCGCTTACATTGATACCAGTCTGTGATGGTATCTTTATGTGCGCCCCACCATATTGCGGGCGTGGACTTAAGTGCTAAGTCAAGTGCTAATAGTTGCTAGTTTTCTAATAATTCATCTTCATATTGTGTCAAGAATGTTTTCAAATCATTTAGTCCATGGAAACTGGGTGGTTCCATGATTTCTATGCCTACCCATCTTACTGCGTGGTCTATTATTGCACATCTTCGTGTGGATACTTCGTGTAGTCTCTGCTGCCAGTTTTCTAACCCGGTGTATGAGTTTGTTGCACATCAAGTAATGCTCTAGAAACTGAGTACCATGTATGCAGTTGGGTTTATGTAATCCTCATTGTGTGTAGTTGTTTTGTACAACTGGCCGATCTCCTCTAAGTCCAGGCAAGTGGGTTCTACGAATCTCTCCCCTTCTGATGGATCTAGTGGTGCTATGACTTTGTATTCTCCAGATTCAAATATCATTTTCTTGGTTTTCAAATTGATTATGGTCTAGTTGTCAAATTCCCAATCTAGACCAAGCAATGCCAGATAAGGTATTGTGATGTCTACTATTTCAATGACTTCAAAATCTTCTTTAGTGCACACTCCATCGAGATCTACTGTCACTCCTTTCATTCTACCTATTGGTAGGACTCTATGCTGATTTGCTAGTTTTAATTGGACATTTGAGTATCCTAGTGTTGGCTCTCCCATACATTACCATGTCTTCTTTGGTAGCACATTCACTTCAGATCCTAGGTCTAGTATAATGTATCCCATATTGAAATCCCCAATGTTAGCATTTAGTCTAAATTCCCTACTTGTTCTTCTTCTTGTGTGTAGGTGGTTGATGATTTTTGGTTCTAGATTTTCTTCCATCTCACTGGTACATTTCTCTAGTATGTTTTGCAATATTTTCACAGATGAAGGATCACTTAATAATTTCACGCATGATTGCAAAAAGCCTTTGAATGTACTTACTTGTCCCTTGGGCTGCATTCTATTGGTATGATCCAGTGATGGCGACATCTCATATTCTGGGGCTTCCTTGAATGGTTGCATAGTTGAAGTCGACGTTGTGTCCTCCTTCTGAAATTCTTGTCTGGCTTCCTTAAAGGTATCCTTTTCTTTTGGCGCATCGAACTCCTTTCTTGGTTCAATGTTCTTCTTTACCCATTGGTTCTGTGTTGGTTCCTGTCAAACTGTGTCATTTCCTGTTTTCATTCCTCCATGAGTGACTATATTGATGTTTCGTCTATCATCCTTGCTTCAGTTGAAATCCACTGGACATTCTGATTGTTCTGGTTCCTCTTTTCTTGAATCTTTACTAGTAGTGTTGGATATTCCTCTGTATCATGGTCCAATGCGTGACAATACATACAAGTTTCTAGTGGAAGTGGACATTCTTGTGCATAATGTCCTGATTTCTAACAATTGTGACATGTGACTGGTCCTCTACTACATCCAAAACCTCCTTTGGTTCATTCTCCTCCTCGGTAGCCTGCTCGGTCACCTCTCGGTGTGTTATACTATGGTTCCTGATTGTACTGTGTGGTATTGTACTAGGGATGTGCTGGGTTATACTGCGGTTGCACGTTATTGTATGGTTGTTGTGCAGTATTGTTCTACCGCTGCACAGTGTTGTATGGAGCTGGGGCTTGATTGAACTGTGGCGCTGCTTGCCCAGTCATCATTTCAGCCCGTAACCTATATGCATATGATGTTCTTTCCCTCATTATCTCCATAGTTCTATAATCTTTGTCATCGTGGCCCACTGACTTACAAAAGGTGCAATATGAGTTTTTTGGAACTGTCTGGTATTTCTGCATCATCATGCAGTGATAAGGGTCGTGACCTAGTTTCTTCAATATTTCACACCATAATCCTCCCTGTGGTAGCGGATTTGGCATACCTATTGCCATATACTACGTGAATGTTAGGCATTCGTTCTTCTGGTGTTCTTCCATCCTGCATGTGGTGCACCAAACGACTTCTCATTTGCCCTTGTTCTTATTCTGGTTTAGCTAAAACATTAAATTCTTCAAATCCTCCTTCATTTCCTCAATAGCTGGGTTTGTCTGTTGGTATTGGTTCTCTTCTAGTTGCAAGGCTTGCCGCAAAGCCTCTGCCCACGTCTATAATTTTTGCTGTCGTAAGGGATATTTTAAGTGTGGGAGTAGTGAGTTGACAAACATGTGTCGATGCTATATCTCAGTCATAAATTATTTTAGTTTTCCCTTTAGTCACTTGAATCTTTGGTTAATCTCCCATACAGATTCTCCTGGTTTCTGTCTTATCTCGATCATTTTGTTCATGTACTGATCCTTTGAGCTTGGCTTTTGGAACTAATTAATCAATAGCTTCTTAATGTCTGCCCGTGTCCTCGTCATCCCAGGGGAACTATTTGTGTCTAGACTCATGTACCAGTCTAGTGCGCGATCTCTGAGCATAATCGCTAGATGCGTGAGTTTGGTATCTTCATCAGTGATTTGATTTGCCTCCCAGATGTTAGCACAAATGAACAAATGCTTCTCAAGGTATTTTGCTGCTTCTCCTCGAAATTCTGGTAATCTGATAGTGGGATCATGTCTTGCCATTTTGAATGCTGAACTACTTCCTCCTCTGCGCGATGTAGATACTTGACTAGTGTTGCCTGAACTGGCTCCTCTAGTTGTTGCTCCTAGTGTAGATGTGCTTCTTGCTGTTGGACTTCCTCCAAACTTCGGTTGTCTAAATGGTGGTGTTCTCTTTGGTGTATTAGTCGCACATGCATTTATGGGTTCCACACTGACATTAATATGGATAGAATGGCTGCCTTCTCCTCCCATTCTTGGGCTTCTCATCTTCCTCTCATATGTTGCACGCATGATTTCCTCAATCTTCTCCACAGCCCGGACATCCTCTACCTCTTCCTCATCGCTTGCCAATCCTTCCCTCGTGACTATGACTCTCTTCTTGGTATTCACCTTATATTGGTAGGGTGCTCTACTACGCGTCGTTCTTGATGAAGCCAAGATCCACTTGAATTGGTCATCATCCATCATGATTGGGTCCAAGGGTTCCTCCTCCTTCTTTCCTTTATCCTTACCTCCTTCCATTTATCCTCTCTCCGCTATTTTTTCCGCCCTTCCCCCATGCATGCAGGGAAGTTTAGCTGTCTGATTCTATTGTCATTACACCTTTGTTATATAGCAGTATCTTAATAGAATTATACAATGATTGAATGTACCTTCCTCAAGGGTCACATAGAAATTATTTCTTTGCTGCGCTGTATGAGTTCGTTGTGTCAACTGCAAATTCGGTGATGAAACCTGCCACAATACTGTCAAGCAAAAAGTCTATTGCGCGGGTGAATTTGTTGGTCACCTGCTGTAATTGGTCAATCTATATCAGAGTCCAATCTAGCTGTCAAATCCGGTTCGTTGCGTGGTTATCCTTCAACCTTAGTATCCACTCCTGTAGTAGATGCAGAAAATCACAAAAAAAGACTTTGTGTAAATCAGTAAACATGTATTTGTCCAGATATTTGTGAGGTGTGATCCTAGGGTTTCTATTGTCTTTCTGTGCAAACTCTAGCTCTTTGGTTCTCAACCAGCCTTTGATTTTGTCTTTCGTGGGGTTCCAAGGTCTCAACATTCCCTCATAATGTCTCATTGCTCTTCGTGTTTTGCTCGTTATTTTCTCGTTCAATCTATCTCATCTACTCAGTCCTCTCTTGTTACTATTAACACGACAACATAACCATTTGTTGGCTACTTCTCTCCTCTACCGTCTGAATTATTGACCTAGAGTTCATGTCTTTTGAGTTTCCGACAAAGCCTCTAAAACTATCGGCCCTCTTGGTAAACCAGAAGGAAACACAATACATAGAGTGCACTGCACAGTCTCACTCAAGATATATTTAAATGGGTGGCTGCAAGACTTAGGTGTTTACAGCCTAGGATTGAGTATGAGATAGGGGTTTATTATTGAGATCCATATACTACGAATTGTGATTTCAATATACTATTACTCACGGGTGTGCATCTATCTTTCACAATTTATCTCCTGAACAACATAATCGTATTCCATAACAATGTATTAACTCATTCATTAAGCATAACAATTAATTGCTAAAAGCAAACAAAGATATACATGCATTCATCACATTACATAGATATTACCATGGTTCACCCCCTCCTGGGATACGTCCACAAATATTTGGCTCTTGGCTCTTTTATTATGGTAGTTCTGCATCTCCAGCACTGCGTGCTTACAATTCCCTTAGATGGGTAAGATCTGTATGAGGCGAACTAGATCGCACTAGGCTCCACAGCCTGTGATCTAATCCTCAGATCTTCCTTTTATCCTCTATTCTTAGCTCAACATCTTATGAAAAAGGTTCATAACAATATTACATAACACACCAACTTGTACATATTGTGATAGGATATTACAAAAGTCGAACTAATACAAAAAGCGAACCAATCTCTATATGATACCTGCGTATCTATATTTATATATATTGGTCTCTTCAACCATTTACAATGTATTACCAAAACACTAACCCTACCGACATTAGATATTCCTCCCATGTGTGCATGTTTTTATTCCTCCAGCTGTTGCTTTCCTTGTGTATGCTTTCTTGCATGCGTGCGTGATGTGTTACCTTCCAGCTGTTACTTCCGTTTCTTCACACTTTATTTCCCATGATCATCCTTCTTTCCACTCTGGCCTAGTGCCAACAATATTCATGTATAAAATATACATAAACAGATAAAAAACAAAGAACCTAAAGGAAAGATAACATGTACAATTCATATGAATACAACACCATACATTTGGAATCAAACCTCTCTACTTGTATCCATTTAGTAAAATATGTACATATACCTATACAAATCTTTGCAATTATTCATAAGCTTCAATAAGTTTCTCAGATAATGATCAGTATAAATAACAATAACCTTTTTCCCTCTTGGATAATTATCAGCAACCTCATTTCGGCATACAATACATATACTTATACACAAAGTGGCTTCTTGAGCCTTCCCTCCAACCTACCTTAGTGATATCATGTCACGGTTAAGACATTCACCTACTTATCCTTATTACAATAAATGACATTTACATTCATATACTAGTTGATGCTACATATATGTACAATCCTACAAATAGTTAAGATTATTACAATGATCTGGAGTGCATACATGGCTCTTGCCTCAAAATATTTAAAAGGGCATTAAATTACAATGTTTTAAAAAATTGAAGATGATGCACCCTCCTATAGAATTTAAAACTGATTTGAAATGCGCACGAGGTGCTGAGATGTCCTCCACTCGGTCTCTCCAATACTGATGGCGATACTCCTACATCAAATAGTAGCTGGTGGTGAAGTCGCTCGTCATCAAAATCCTGATTGTAAAAATATTGAACATTACATTGATAATATTAGTAACACAATTATTTTAATATGTTCAAACATTATACCAAACACTTTTTAGAAGCATGGACATTGTTTTCCCAATAATAAACATGAAATTAACCCATTTATAAAACAAATGTCGAATTAAGAAATACTTTTACATTGTTTCCAATGAAAATGTAAGAATACAATTACTGAATCATATTTTTCTTACACCCTATGGGGTTGAATACATAAAAGAGATCAAATTCACAATGTAATACCGTTGAACTAGGTTGGTTGCTAGAATATGACATGTTAAGAATGGTAGGGTAAATGAGTTGTCCATTTTCATCAAACATCTTCTTACGATTTCTTTCTCCTAATAACAACTTGCGAAATTTTAGGACCACGAGAATATATTGAACATTTGAACTCAATCTCGAATCTTAATCCTCCAAAATTCAATGAAAAATTATTAAACTGCACCTGCATATATAACATAAATTCAATGAGATAAATGAATTATAAATACAATCTAAACGTACTGCATTCGACATGAGAGAACATGAAGGAGTTCCAAAGATACCGAATGAGTTGTAGAATTGGCCATTTACTATTATAATTCTTTTTTTTTCTTTCATTTGAGCCAAAACTATCATCTTGGGTAGTATAGAACAATTGAACTTCAAATAACTTTTATAAATTGAAAAGACACTTAAAAAATCATTGCTTTTTTCTTCAATATCATTATTTTTTTCTACCTAGCTATACAAGAAATCTAAATATGGCTTTATAAAATATGAAATAGTTACCCGGTTCCTAAAAATATCCTCCTCGAATAGAGAAAATGTGAATTTTATGATGAGCCCATTTATCACTCTCTTCCTCCTTGCCTCTCTCTCTTTCTCTCTCTCTCTTT
>JASDQU010100045.1:329419-359447 GCA_032191745.1 Picea mariana | reverse complement strand
TATTTCAAGGAGATTTTGAAAATTTCAAGGGATAAACAAGGGGAAAACCAAGACATGTTTGTAGGGATGTCCAAAAAAGTGTAGAAGAAGATGTTAATAGAAATGAACATAATTTCGTCCCATGAGGAGCCATCCCAACTACAATGTGAATCAGAGGTATGTAATCATTTATTTATACTTTTATGTACATCAGATTTAAGTATTGCTTGACATACTAATTATCAATTTTTTTGTTGAAGAAAATAAAAACAAATAGAATCCATTCATCACATAAGATAGGACAACGAGGAACAAAAAGGTTGATCACAAACTTTGTGAGTGTTTACTTTTTCATCCTTTCTTAATATTTCATGTTTGCTGTGATTTTTATATTTAAATAATTAATTTACACTTGTCCATGGATGTCTTCTACTAGGTGCTAACATACAAAGAGGAGCCAACCCATGGATTAATAAACATTGGGTTTAGTATGGGTTGGGAGTATATGTTGAAGAATGAAAGTTTAATTGAACAATTTGTACGTATCTATGCTATTTAACTTCCCTTGATTTATAATTAATGAAAAAACAAGAAAAACTTATATTTATTATATCGAGTGTGCTTTTTCATGTCATATTAAACATGCAAGAAACAAAATATGGAATGCAAACATCAAAGGATATTTTGAGATAAATTATGACGAACGACTTCAAAATAATGTGCATTGTTTATGAAAGGCTTGGTGCTAAGGTATGCTTTTTTTTATTTACACAATCATGTATATTCTATTATATATATAAATGTAGATATACTTATTACATTTTATTTCTATGTTTATAGATGGAAGATGAAGAGGAAGAACATTAAAAAAAAGTTGATCAAGAAAACGTTATGTTAAAAAACCAAAGTAGAATATCACCTACAAAGATGAAGAAATGAGACATGCATGTAGCTCAAGCAATGTCAACAGTTCAATTGATGAATGCAAATCAACATAATTGAATTTTATTGCAATTTGTATGTTTTGGAATATTTGTCTCTGAAAATTAAAGATTTTTTTTAATGTACTCAACATATTGTCCCAATTTCACGAGGACATGTTACCAATAAGTGTGAAAATTACAAATTGGTTGCAATTTGATTATTTTACTAGACCTTTACATGTCCATTTTTGTATGACAATGGGTCTTTTATTCATATATAATAAAATGAGTTTCTTATTTCATTGCATTGTCAAATGTTGTCAAAATGTTGCGTTCCTGAATAATTAATATGTGGATGATTTACATTCTTACAAATAATAGAGGTTTAATTGGTTGGATAAAATATTAATGCTATCATTATATCGAAATGAAATAACATAAATAAAACAATATTATTATAAAACATATTTGATTTTGAAATAATTAATTGAAAATTTATAAAAAACAATGAATTAAAATATATACATATCGGTGCACTCTATTATTTTGAACTCACTAGATAGTATGTGCCATAATATAGAAGTCGATGTGTTTTGAGGCATCATACACACCGTTACATATTAATTATCATAACACATTGATACATACTATTGAGAAAACACACCGTTCCATAAACGATATAACATACAATAATATTTATCATTTCAAAATTGTATGGTGCTCATGTTTGAAATATAAACCAGGGCACCAAAAATAATTTTTGTATCGGTGCGTTACGTTTATTATATGCATTAGTATTGTAAATATTATTTACACATCATTTCCTTTACTATAGTAGTGAATGCACCTGGGCTAACTATAAATTAATCGCATCGAGGCTAAATATAACTTAATTGCACCGATGCTAACTATAATGTAATTGCACTAGGGATAACTATAAATCATTTGCACCAGGGTGGACAAATCCTAAAGTGCACTGGTGCGTCATTTGAAAACAACACAAAACCATTGCATAGTAATTATAAGAGCATCGATATTTTGCATACGATGAAAAAGGAGGAATCGATGCATAATAGTTATAAACAGACCGAGGCATTTTTTTTCATTATATTAAGATTTGAAGCATTTTTATTATATTAATGTACTAGTGTGTTTTATTATAGTAACACTCTAGTGTGTGTTTGTCAATACCACACTAGTGTGTTTTAACAATAACAACACCAAAAAAAAAACCTCTCTCAAGATTTTCCCACCCAAATATTTTTAGTTATATGGAACATTCGCTAAAACCTCTGCAACCAATAGAGGAGGTTGTAGTAGAGTTTTTTTTGAATTTTTTTCCAAATTGTGTAACACTAAAAACCTCCACTAAAAGGTGTTCTCCTTTTTGTGGCTAGATATGATTGAGAACATGGCTATTGAAGCATTCATCTTGCCAAGAAGTGATGGTGTATTTGATGGATTTCTTGATGCAATCATATTTCCTAAAAGTAATAGCACCTTGGTCCCACATTGTGTTACTGAATGAGCAATATTTGAGGAGATGTTCCATAGACTCATTATTTTGGGTACAAATAATGCATAATATTGGTCCCTAGAATCCCCTCTTACAAAGATGATCCCATGTGAGAATATTCTTGTGAGCTACCTGTCAAAGGAGGGTAGCAAGCTTAGGCCAAAGTTTTTCTTTCTATATTTTCTTCCAGATATCCCCATCTAGGAGGCCAGAGTGGTGAGAAAAAATATGATGAGGGTAAAACTACTAGCAAGATGATAGCCCCATCTGAGTTTATTAGGCTTGGAAGAGACTTTGATTTTCCACACATTGAGGAGTTGCAGAAAGGATGAAAGAAGGGGACGTTCCTGGAGGGGAATGTGGTCAGGATCTATATGTCGTGACTACCAATTTGAATCTGCTGAGGCATGGGACCAATAGTTATTACCTTGCCTACCTTGAAGAATATGGAGATATATTTTTAATGGATTTATATGCTGATCAGATTGAATAGAAGGAAGTTTCTTCCAAGAATCCTCTCAAAATAGAGTTGAATTACCATTGGGGATTTCCCAAAGTATGTGTTGTTGAATAAGCCACCTATTTTTCCAAGAAAAGTTCCAAATGAGGGTGCCATATGGAGCATCCATCATTCATATGACCTCCTAGGATCCAAGTTGATCTGCGTTTTTTTATTTCCAAAGGGCACTCCACAATTTCCCCCTTTTGCTGTAGCGACCGCCACAAAAACGTTTCCCCAAGAGTTTTGTTGAGAACTCCAGGATCTCTGAGGCCAAGTCCTCCTTTTAAATTTGATAAGTATATGGTATTCTAGGGCTACCAAGGAGCATTTTTTTGAAGCTTGGGATCCTTTCGACCTAAAGTTTCTTTCAAGGTCTCTGATCGCCTTAAGAATTCTTTTGGGAGCTACTAAGGCTGAAAAAAGATATAGAGGAATCATTTGAAGAATATATTTGAAGAGCACTGGTCTACTGGAAATGTTGAGAGGGTGAAAGGTCCAACTACATAAATTTTTAATGATTCATGAAAGGAGATATTCCCATAAACTATTGCGAACTCCAAAGGTAAGCAAGGGGACCTTGAGATATTTAGATGGAAGGGAGCTCCTGGAGAAGCCCAGGATGCAGGTGGCATGAAATTGGATAGAGAGGGGGGTGTTGAAGAAGAAAATATGAGACTTTAGGTGATTGATGGAAGTGCCATAAGCTTCCATGAAATCATCAATAATTTTTTTAAAGGATCTGGTTGCTCAGGCACAGGGGACATCCATTAGCATCGTGTCACTGAAAACTTGGTTATGGGTAAATGGATCAAGATAATGATAGAGAGATATACCTTGGAGCTTGTGATTATCCAATATATATTATAGGCTATGAACTAACCCCTCAACCATAATAATGAATATGAATGCGAAGAGGGGGTATCCTTTCTTGATACTATGTGAGGGGAGAAAGGGTGGGGAGGGGGTACCTTTGACCAAGAGGGAAAATAAAGATGAGTAAATGAGGGCTATGATCCATCTAACCCAGTCTTGATGAAACCAAAAATCTAGGAGGATTTCCTTAATGTACTTCCATCTAAGCTTTTCAAATGATTTTGAAATGTTCAAGTTGATGAGCATGCTCGAGGTTTTGGTATTTTTTAAGGAGTGAGCCACCTCATGATACATGAGGATACTATCAAAAATTTTGCATCCCTTCACATATCCATATTGTTCAGGAGCAACTAGGGTGGGTAGAAGGGGCTTGAGGTGAAGGGAGATGAATTCGGAGATGATTTTGTAAATTCCATTGCAGAGGGAGATGGGGAGAAATTTGTTGCGTTAGCTACATTTTCCTCTTTTGGGACAAGGGTAAGGAAGGTGGAATTAAAATTTATAAGAACCCATGAGATTCTTTGGGATTCCTGTACAAGAGCCAAGACATTCCACTCGATTATCGACCGACAATGATGGAAGAAGTCTGAGGTAAAGCCGTCAAGGCTTGAGGATTTTCTTGCTACCAAACAAAAATTATCCTCTTAAACTTCAGAGACAGAAATGGGCCTCATGAGTTTGGAATTTTCTTCCTTAGAGATCAAGTGGGGGATATTTTGAGAGATGGAATGAATGATAGTAGAGCGGTATGACTAGGGATTTGTAAGCAACTCTTAGAAAATAGAGTTTATCTCTTACTTAATATCTGAGTGAGAGGTGAGTTTGTTACATTGACTTGGAATGAGATGGGTGATATGATTAGAGTTTTTCCATTGGATCATGAAATGTTGAAATAACTTGGAGTTTCATTCTCCCTCCTTTAGCCATTGAACCATCAATTTTTTTCTCCAAAGGATTTCTTCTTTCTTTTCCATTCCTCAATTTGATCTACCAAACCTTTTTCCTCTTGATATATCTCTGGTGATAGACCATTGGAGATAATATGCTGTTGAATCATCTCCATATTAGAGTTTAAGGGCCTCTGATATTGGAAAATATCCCCAAAGAATTTCTTATTCCATATTTTGATGTGTTGCTTGAGGGTCTTGAGTTGCTACTGGAAACAATACATGAGAGATCCATTGTTTTTCTTAGCCCCCTCCCATCAGGTCTTGACATTTCTAAGGAATTTAGGATGAGAGAGACAAAAAATTTCAAATCGAAAGGGATTTTTGTGGGGTTTACTTAAGGTATTGAGGGAGAGACAAATTGGCCAATGATTTGATCCTATTGTTGGGACGATCGTGGCTTCCATGTGCATTATAGAGAGAATGATATTTTATGATATTAAGAACCGATCTAACTTAAAAACACCTTGTTGAGAGCCTCCTCGATGGTTGTTCCAAGTAAAAATGTCGTCACTAGTCTCTAGATCAATTAATTAGTGACGCTATACAAAATATCTAAAATCCAAGTGCTCCTGATCCAAGCGTTTGAGACCTCCCTTCTTTCCCTCTAGGGAGGTGATGATATTAAAGTCACCTCCCATTATCCAAAATTGAGGATGGCTTAGTTCCGCAGTATACTGCAATTGCTGCAAAAGCTAAGCTTTTCCCCCAACTACTGCAGACCACAGACATTACTAATAAATCCTGAAGTTTATTCCCCAAGAGGTTGGAACTCCACTAAAAAACTGCATTTTGTACAAATAATTTCCAAACAAGAACTTTATCTGGATTCCAAAGGAGTGGAAGGCCTCCCATTGTCCCTATAGATTCAATAGCCATAAAACATCCTATCTACTACAACTTGTATTGAACACTTAGTTTCTTGGAGAAGCATGACGTCCCTTGATTCTAATTACAACTTGTTTCATAAGAATTTATGCTTACTCTTACCATTCACTCCACAACTATTCTAGGAGATCACTTTCATTGGAAATTTTGGGAGGGTTGGAATGTGTCCTTGATTAGGGAACTTTGGCCTGAGTTAACTAGGATGTTGCCAATTTCTTGCAAGAGATGAAGGTTGGATTGATTTCCGCTATGTTTGTCTACCTTAAAAGTTTTATTGGGTATGAGATTGTTGGGTTGAATGTTGATATTTGGATTTGATGGAGTGGCTCTAGAGGGTCCCAGGGTATCCCTTCTTCTGTTATGAAGGAATTTCTTTACCCACTGAATATGTTTTGGGGGAAACAATTGCATATCCTACCTATGGACTGCATCAATAATACTTTGCATATATATCCCATATAACTCCATTTTGTCCATTTCTAAGTCCTCTATGTCTTGGATCATGGGGCATCCTCCAGGGGAAAAAAAGTTTTGGGTTTTTTGGGATCATCATAAATGAGAGGGGGATCCACATGTTTTCAATTTTTGGGGTTGCTAGGGGCCAAGATCTCTTCAATAAAAATGTCAGAGTAAGTTGCATTGAAACTGTAACATCTCGCTCTTGCGAGCACATATTATTGACTTATTCTTTGAGGACAACAGTGTCAGAGTAAGTTGCATTGAAACTGTAACATCTCGCTCTTGCGAGCACATATTATTGACTTATTCTTTGAGGACACTTGTGTGCAAGTGATCCGATTTTAGTATATGGTTGTTTGTTTGCTTATGGATTCTTATGATGATGTTGATGGATTATGATGTTATGTTATTTGATATCTATGTATTGACAGATGCTATTGACAAGTTTCCCTTGAGTGTGCAGGACACTTGACAGATTGAGGATGTCGATGGAATTAATGGACCTCCTTGGACTCTGAATCAAGTCAGGGAGTGGATCGTATTGGTTTGGGTATTTTATTTATGCATATGTGACATATGATCGGGTATATTATGATGTTGTTTATGGATCATTGACAATGTTTTGTTGATGGATGTAGGCTAAAGATTGCTTGTTAACCAGACTCACATAAGGAGTAAAGGGGCCATGCACAACAACCAGATATTGAGGAAGAGGTGTGGAAACATCCCTGTCACAACCTTATAGCACTCCCGCCGTGGCTCAAATTGTAGGTTAACGATTACCTAGTTCGAGAGATCCACGATGTCACGAGGGAAGACTGAGACAATCGATCACGAATATTCTAAGGGGTGTGAATTAAGGAAGGGTCCTTATTCCTTAGATTCCCTTAGTCTCTCACAAGGTCTCCTAAATGGATTATTGACTCAAAGGGTTGGACAACTACCAAAACCAGTGAAAGGCGAGTGGCACCCTTGGAGCACATAGTGCGTCTTGAAGTGCACATCACATAAATTGAATCAAAGGCGAGTGGCACCCTTTGAGCATATAGTGCGTCTTGACGGGAACATTGCGGTATTTAAAAACAAATGAGTCAATGAGTCTAGGTGGGCTAGAAAAATTTGAGTGAATGTTAAACCTTATAAAATATTGAGCACCTGTCGAATTAATTAATTGATTAATTAATTAAGTAAAGAATGAATTTATCAAGCATAATCCCTAAGGGTCTAAGCTAGTGCAAATAAAAATGTAACTAAGCCTAAGTCTAAGATTAGTGAGAAGACTAAAAACTAAATTATAAATTAAATAATGAGGGGTAAAGTAAATCAATAAAAAATAAAACAAATCTAAAGAGTGATTTAATACACCTTGTGCAAATAAATACCAAATTAGAAATTAAAACAAGAAAGGAATAAAACATACAAGAATGTGTAAGCAAAGAAAGGTACCTAGAAGTCTAGTTTAACTAGAGAACATTCCTATTTTAACTCAACTCCATTTTAGAAAGGTGTCAGTCATAAATGAGAAATAAAAGGAATAAAGAGACAACTAGGAGTGATTGTAGGAGCGCCTTTTGGATGGGTGAGGGAAATTGACTTTTAATTAAATTAAATTTTGGATTCACTTGTGCAAGTAAGGGAGCATGTGACACATGTATGGAGACAATGATTCCTAATTAAATTAAAAAAAAAAGAATTAAATGTGCAAATGGCAAGTTGTCACTAAGAATTTTTTTATAAAACAAATCACTGAGAGGAGGAATGGATCACACTAGTTATGAGTAAGGTTATGATGTATAAATTCTGACTGGTTTTACTTGTGAGAGTTTGGATACTCAGTTCGAGAGAGAGAGTGGTGGATCTACCTTGCAAAGCGAGCTGGGAGCTAGAGGATTCTAGTTGTGTTTGTGTGTGGCCCCTTTGCAGCTTAGGGGGATAAGGGGAAAGAAGAGTACCCCTAGCGTTGGCTGGGAGGGATTGGTGAAGTCTCAACAGTTAGCAAGCAGATGAGGAAAGGGAACACTAGTCCCCAAGGATCGTCATCAAGCCTATCTTCACCAGTCATGGTATTTTCATTTTGAATTTGCATTATATTAAGTTTTTGTTGTGTATATGGTTTTTGGAATCGGTCTATTGATTGATGGTCTTGCGAAGCGGTGCGATTGTCGAATGCTTCCTATGCAACTTCATATCTTTTTCATTCTTTGCGATTTAATAAATATCTATGTGTTGATCTCTGAGTTGTATTCTTTGTGTATTTTTTTAAAACTACGAGTTTTCTCCCTTAGTGATTTTTGCATTTATCATCGCCGTTTTTATACTTAGATTTTATAAATTTATGCTCAGTTTTTTATACTTAGATTTTATACTCAGATTTTATAATGTTATGCTCAGATTTTATGCTCATATTCCTATACTCAGATTTCATAAATTTATGCTCCGCGTTTTTATACTCAACATTTTATGCTCAACGTTTTTATATGTTTATCCTTGCAATTTTTCCTTTCAAGATATTTGTGTCTGGCATGCATTCTCTGCAAATTTTATGGGTACTATATCCTTGTGAGTTTTCCTTTCAATATATCTGTGTTTGACAATCATTCTATATGAATATCATGGGTATTGTATCCCTCGACGATATGTATCCCATGAGAAATGTTTGCCATCAATCATTGCGTTGATTGGGGGAGTTAACTCAACATTGTTGTACATTTATTTCTTGCATTTTGGGAGAGCCCTAAGGCTTTGCGTTTCCTTCTCTTGCCCATTGAGTTTGGGTGTCTTCTTCTCTACATTTCAGGAGCTAAGGGCTATGCGTCTCCATCCTCTTTCCCAACGAATACCATCCTTACTCTCTGTGAAATTGCGTGGTGCTTCTCAGCGATTTTACCTCTCATTACTCAACAATTTTTTCCCTCAATGCTCAACGATTTTACCTCTTATTACTCAACGAAATTTCTCTTCAATGCTCAATGATTTTACCTCTTCTTATTCAGAGAAATTTCTCTTCAATGCTCAATGATTTTACCTCTTATTACTATCCTCTCTGCTTGATGTCCTCCCTTCTCTGCTTGATATTTGCTTAGAAATTGGGATATTGAATCACCGTTTAGGAGCTGGTCATCTGCCTCATTTTTTAGGAATTGATTAGTCTCTATGGGGCATATCACTTGTTCGAATAAAACATATAACCAAACAAAAATAAGGGATTTTATTATGATTCATATATAGACATCTGAAATGTATTCCACACATTCACGTCTATAAAGGGATCTTTTATGAACACCATGTTTTTAACATTCTGAATGAATGCTTCTTAAGTAATTTTGTTACAATTATTGTTCATGCTATGAATAGAGACTTTTACATGACATTTAAATCTACATTTTTAATTGTTTATATTACCTCCACTTAATACATGAATTTTATTATATTTTGATCAATAACCTTGTATTATCATTTTTAGTCCCTATGTGTCTGAGAAGGGACTCTTAGAAATCAATTGCATTCATTATGAGTTGATGATTAATAACCTTAATTAATTCATTGTGCTCAATTATTTGCATTCCCTCAAAGTTCAAGTTAGGATAGAGTTTGATTTTGCATGTCACTATTTGAGATAATATTGTCAAACGTTTCCTCCAATACTTTGAGTCTCCTTGCTATACTTCGTACTACTCTTAATTGGGATTCACATATAAAAAGAAACCTTTTTTTTTTGGTCATATTCTTATTATATGTTGAATTCTACTAATAACCACACTAATGTGTTCACAACCACATTGAAATGTTATTTAAGCCATGGTAGTGGTAATGGTAATGGTAGTTAGCTAAGCTGGTGGTGGTAATGTTAGTTAGCTAAGGTTCCTCACGAAGTATTAAACATGTTGTTAACCCTTGTTAAATGATTATGCTAGCAAGGTAGCCTTGAGTTCCAAATTGTTGTAAAAGATGATTGATCCTTCCCTTGAAATTAATGTGGGCGTATTGTTTAATTTAGTAATTGAATAATCACACATATTGAAATTAAATAGATTCCATTTTGCCACTAAACTATGTTGAGGTATGATTTCCTAAGTAATTGTGTGCATTGAATGATGTTGGTTTATGTTGAATTTCAGAATTTGGATTACGCGTCGACCTTGAGATAATGTTGATTATTGTTGAATTAAATGGTTGATTAGTCACATGCCTTGAAGTAAAGTAGATGTCTTCTTTTATGCCTTGAAAATAAATTAAATTTGATTACATTGCACCTTAACTTATGTCATTGAATGATTGATTTAGTGATTAAATTCTCTTGCGCCATGGGATTTATGTGATGTGCAATTGGTTATTAGAGCACTATTGTGTCATTGTTTATTGTTGATGTTGTTGGTATAGCTAGCTGGTTTTCGAATTGATTATGTTAGTGGGATGTAGACACCTCCTTGTTCCTTAGAACAATCACCAACCCTAAGACCTTAAGTGGTCAAAATCAATAGGATGAATCCTAGGTTTGAGCATTTCTTATGTGCCTTGGAGGTCCTAACCTTGTAGGGTAGGTTGGGCGGGTAGTATCTTTATGTCATATTTATGATTATGTTTATGTTATGTTTATGTTATCCTTATGTTATCTTATGTTATCTTTATGTGACGAGTTGAGAAATTAAAAGTATTGATGATTCCAGTTGATCCTGATGATTTGATCTTGCGTCACCATTTATGATGCTTGTTGATTATGCGTTGTTGAATTATGTGTTGATGCTATTTTCCTAATGCAAAAAAAAAAATTCCTATTGTGCTTCGCTTTTCCTAGTCATAATAGATGGGGTGTTACATATGGTATCAGAGCGGGTTCAACCCCATGACTTGGGATCATTACACCTTCCACTGTATTAAAAACTTGATTAATAATTTATCGCTAATTAAATTAAATTGTTTCCATGCAGGTAATCATGGTTAGAGGAATCCGTGGATGTAGAATACATAGTGCTAGAGTAGGAGGCACGATGCCTCTAGTAGCATCCACGCCAGAGGGGTCTAACCCCCAAGGAGAAGAGCATGTCATTGGACATGAGCAAATTTTTGTGAGGGATATGGTTGGGTTGATGAGGTCCTTTCAGAGGATGTCAGAGGCCTTGATTATATGTCTATATAGAGATGATTCCAGGGCTCTTGTAGCCCTTGAGGGTCCATAATGCGTCCCAACCGGTACTGGTAGCGTTCACAGAGAACTCGAGAAGGTCAAGTTTCCCGAGTTCTTGGGTGCCACAGAAGACACAACCATCGAGGCATGGTTGGAGAACATGGCAATGTGCTTCGCACTTCAAGACTACACCTCCAATATGAAAGTCCGTATGGTGGTATTTCAGCTGAAGGTGAGTGCTCTTCTATGGTGGAAGATGCTCCTGCCACAACTGAACATGGTCTTCGAAGACATGTCATGGGAATTGTTCGAGGACCGGTTCCAAAAGAGGTATTTGTCAGAGGAATTCATTGAGATACAGGTCAATGAGTTCAACGCTTTGTGACAGGGTGGTCGTACAGTTCCCAAATATGAGGTCCGATTCATGGAGCTTCTTAGGTATGGTCCACATATGAACACTGAGAAGCTCAAGGCCAACAAGTTTGTGTTCGACCTGAACATCAACATTCGAGCGAAAGTGAGGATCCTAATGCCTTAGACGTTGCATGATGCATTTCAGAAGGCCCTCATAGCTGAGGAAGAGATGATCAATGGGGGTTAGAGTAGGACTCATGTGATATCAACGAGACATGCGACATCTAGTGCGCAACAACATCATACACCAGCTATACATTCATCAGGGTTTTGAGGTATTCAAAGTAGATCCACATTCACGACACCATGATGAATAAATCCTCAGCAATGGAATCCCTACAGAGGACCACAACACCAACAAAAACATCATCCACAACAATAATAGTTTAGGCATGTTCAGCAGAACAAACTAGGGTATCAAGCGGGTGGGCTCACAACTTCTACTTCGGGGACCAGGAGTATTGGACTGAATACTGGATGTTGGACATGTGGAGACCCACATTACCAGTGTGACTGTCTGGTTGAGAGGGATAGAGCATCCGGGTTAGCCAGACACACTACAATACAATATTTGGGCAAGGCCCACTAGATTCATGCAACGGTGAATAACCACCAAGCCGAGCACCAGTCTACTGTTCTTGATACATCAGGTACTATTGCTGACCAGACCTTTAGTATTTTGATATATCCCGGTGCTACAGAGAGATTTAATTCTGGTGCGACTCTAAAATGAATTAAGGCAAAGGAAGTCAAATAGGACGAGTTTAGCTACGTGGAAATGGCTTCGGGTGCCAAGAAGAAGGTCGGATGAAAGGTTACAGACTGTATCCTATACCTGGGATATTTTGTAATGAAGGCCAACCTGTATGTCATGATCTTAGGATCTTATGACGTCGTGATTGACATGGATTGGTTGGAATCACATGATGTGATACTCAACTATAATACGAAACAATTGATTTTGACCAATGATGAGGGACAAAGACGAGTGATTGTAGGAAGAAACTAGGGAGTTTCCTTAAGGTTCATTTCTTCCCTAAAACTGCTTAAGAGAATGCACAAAGGATGCAAGATATATGTAATCCTAGCATTGAAAGACAAGGGCATGGAAGAAGTATTAGAAAACCTTCTGGTAGTACGAGAGTTTGCCGATGTGTTCCCAAAAGAGTTACCATGTTTACTGCCCAAAAGAGAGATGGAATTTACCATCGACTTAAGACCTGGAACTGAACTGATAGAAAGAACACCTTATCGGATGTCAACCCCTGAGTTACGAGATTTGAAAATGCAACTGAAGAGGTTGTTGGACCTAGGACTTATACATCCAAGTGTGTCACCTTGGGGTATGCCTGCTATTTTCATACGAAAGAAGGACAGGTCGTGGAGACTTTGTATTGACTATTGTCAATTGAACAAGAAAAAAATCAAGAACATATATCCGTTGCCAATAATATATGATTTGTTTGAACAAATGAAATGCATGACGATGTTTTCAAAGATCGACTTGAGATCATGATATCACCAGTTATGGATCAGAGAGGAAGACATTCCTAACATCGCATTCAATACAAGGTTTCATGCATTACAAGTTTATTGTTTTACCGTTTGGACTGACAAACTCCCCAGGGGTATTCATGAGCTTGATGAATGGGGTGTTCCACAAATACTTGGACTAGTTTGTTCAAGTATTCATTGACGAAATATTGATATATTCTCAGACGAAGGAAGAACATGATGAACATTTGTGCTTGGTACTACAATGTTTACGAGAAAACAATTTATACAAGAATTTGTCAAAATGCTCTTTTTATCAATCGAGGATTCATTATTTAGGGCATGTTATCTCCAACGAAGGAATTGTTGTGGATCCAACAAAGGTAAACGCTATTATGGAATGGCCTGCGCCGACGAACGTACCAGAAGTATGTATCTTTATGGGTTTAGAGGGATATTATCGATGGTTCGTCGAAGGTTTTTCGAAAATATCAAATCCGATCATGGAATTGCAGAAGAAAAACAAGAAGTTTGTTTGGATCGAGAAATGTGTGGAAGCATTTCAAAGGCTCAAGGAGATGTTGACGATAAATCCGATACTAAAATTCCCCAAATTGGACGAAGACTTCCTGTATGCACATACACATCCAAGGAAGGCTTAGGTAGAGTTTTGAACCAAGACAGACGAGTGATCACTTACATCTCAAGGAAATTAAGAAAGCATGAAGAGAAATACACGATGCATGATTTGGAGTTATTCTCCATTATGTATTCCCTAAGAGTAAGGAGGCACTACCTGATTGGAAGAAAATTTGAACTAAAAATAGATCACTGTGGTTTGCAACACATTTTTATGCAAAGTGACTTGAATGCACGACAGAGGCATTGGTCAGAATTTCTTAGAGAATACGATTTTGAGATTACCTACATAAAAGGAATGGTGAACAGAGTGGCAGATGCATTGATTCAGAGATGATGCATATTTTTGGTGATACCTCTTTAGACGAATCTTCGAGAAAAGATTCTAACTCTAAAGTACGACAATGACTGGTATAAATAGGTTAAAGAAAATATCGGCCAAGACACCATGTTCGTAGAAAATTTTGAGGGATTTACATTGGACAATGACATATTAATGAGGTATAATAACCATATTTACATACCTCCTAATGACGATTTGAAAAGTTTGATCTTAAACAAAGCTCATAGAGAAGTGTACATGGCTCATCCAGGAGTCATGAAGATGAGGGCAAACCTTAAGCCCTTATTCTTCTAGAAATGAATGAAGGTGGACATAGTTAGCTACGTGGAGAAGTGTCTAGAGTGTCAGCAAGTGAAGGAAGAACATAGACATCCGGTTGGATTACTACAACCACATGCTATTTCAGAATCAAAATGGGAGGTCATTTCGATGGACTTTATTGTGGGATTGTCGCTGATGACAAGAAGGCATGACTCGATTTTCATGGTAGTTGACACTCTAACAAAGAGTGCCCACTTTATTCATGTGCATACGATGTATCATGCGCTAGACATAGATAGATTTTTTATCAGTGATATTGTGAGATTGAATGGCATGCCTAAAAGGATCATATATGATCGAGCATGGATGTTTACAGGATGATTTTGGACTAGTTTCTAAGAGGCCTTGGGAACCCAACTTAACTTTAGTACAACTTATCACCCTAAGACATACATGAAGACAAAAATAACAAACCAAATATTGGAGGATATGTTGTGTATGTATGTGATGCACCAAAAAAAGTGTTGGGAAGAGTACTTTCCACTGGTAGAGTTTGCATACAACAATAGCTATCAAAGCAAAATTAAGATGGCGCCATTTGAGTTTCTTTACGAGAGACTGTGTTAGACAAACTTGAGCTAGGATTGACTTGAGAATATGTTGCTGGTAGGAACATAAGTGATCTAAGAAATGGAAGAACAAATGAAAATAATAAGACAAAGGATTAAATAAGTGCAAGATCGACAGAAGAGTTATGCTGATGCGTGTCACATTGACCATAGTTATGAAGTTGGAGATCGAGTCTTTTTGCGGGTGAAATTGCACAAGAGTTTGATAAAGTTTGGAAGGGGTGATAAACTCTCTCCTAGGTTTGTGGGACATTTCAAAGTTGTGGAAAAGAAAGGGCCCGTGGCCTATCGACTAGCCTTGCGTGATTCTTTAAGGTGTATGCACGATGCTTTTCATGTATCTGTTTTGAGACATTATGTTAGTGATCCTACACATGTGACTGAAATGAGTTCCTTGTAGGTGTCAGACGAGAGTGCACTCACGGTGGATCCAATATGCATTCTAGACCATTGCATTTGACAACTGCGATGTCGAACAGTTGATCAGGTCAAGGTCCAGTGGGACAATTATAGTCCACACTCGGCTACCTCGGAGGACACATAAGATATGTGCCAGCAATTTCCATATTTGTTTGATAGTTAGACATTTAGATCTTTTTCAGATGATTTATTTACTGCATTTATATACTGTGAAACTTCAGTATGGATTTTAAAACAAGAGGGGGTGTATGTAACATCTCGCTCTTGCGAGCACATGTTATTGGATTATTCTTTGAGGACACCTGCATGCAAGTGATCCGGTTTTAGTATATGGTTGTCTGTTCGCTTATGGATTCTTATGATGATGTTGATGGATTACGATGTTATGTTATTTGATATCTATGTATTGACATATGCTATTGACGAGTTTCCCCAGAGTGTGCAAGACACTTGACATATTAAGGATGTCGATGGCATCAATGGACTTCCTTGGACTCCACATCGAGTTAGGGAGTGGATTGTATTGGTTTGGGTATTTATTTTTTCATATGTGACATATGATCAAGTATATTATGATGTTGTTTATGGATCATTAACAACGTTTCTTTGATGGATGCAGACTGACGATTTCTTGCTAATCAGACTCACATAAGGAGTAAAGGGGCCATGCACATAAACTAGATATTGAGGGAGAGGTGTGGAAACATCCTTGTCAAAACCTGCTAGCACTCCCACTGTGGCTTGAATTGTAGGTTAACGATTACCTAGTTTGAGAGATCCACGATGCCATGAGGGAAGACTAAGACAGTCACTCATGAAGATTCTAAGGGGCACGTAATAAGGAAGGGTCTTTATTCCTTAGAGGCCCTTAGTCTCTCACAAGGTCATCTGAATGGAGTATTGACTCTAAAGGTTGGACAACTACCAAAACCAATCAAAGGTGAGTGGCACCCTTGGAGCATGTAGTGCGTCTTGAAGGGCATGTCGCGTAAATTGAAGCAAAGGCGAGTGACACCCTTGGAGCATGGAGTGCGTATTGAAAGGCCCATTGTGGTATTTAAAAAAAAATGAGTCAATGAATCTAGGTGGCCTAGAACTTTGAACAAATGTCAAACCTTATAAAATCTTGAGCACCTACTGAATTAATCAATTGATTAATTAAGTAAAAAATGAATTTATTAAGCATAGTCCCTAAGGGTCTAAGCTAGTGCAAATAAAATGTAACTAAGACTAAGTCTAAGATTTTTTTGTTTGTTTGTTAATTTGTGCGGAACCTGTTGGGTACGTGATTAACCTGTGGCTTGAGAAACCATGACTCAGGAGCATCTGAGCCGTCAAAATCACCCGGGGATCGCACCCGGCCTGAGCCACACCAACCCTTAACATGGTTGGATTTTTTGTCCCCGTAGGTTTCGAACCGATGACTTTAACATCACGGAGTGGCTTAACAACACACTCCCTCACCGACTGTCCTACACCTCGGGGACAGACTAAGTCTAAGATTAGTGAGAAGACTAAAAACTAATTTATAAATTAAATAATGAGGGGTGAAGTAAATCAATTTAAGAAATCAATAAAAAAATAAAACAAATCTAAAGAGTGATTTAATACACCTTGAGCAAATAAATACCAAATTAGAAATTAAAATAAAAATGAATAAAACATAAAAGAATGTGTAAGAAGATAAAGGCATCTAGAAGTCTAGTCTAACTAGAGAACATTCGTATTTTAACTCAACTCTGTTTTAGAAAGGCGTCAGTCATAAATAAGAAATAAAGGGAATAAAGGGACAATTAGGAGTGATTTTAGGAGCGCCTTTAGGATGGGTGAGGGAAATTGAATTTTAATTAAATTAAATTGTGGATTTACCTATGCAACTAAGGGAATGGGTGACAAGTGTATGGGGGGAATGATTCCTAATTAAATTAAAGAAAAACAAATTAATAGTGTAAATGGAAATTTGTCACTAAGAAAAATGATATAAAACAAATGGCTGAGAGTAGGAATGGATCACACTGGTTATGAGTAAGGTTATGCTATAGAAATTATGACTGGTTTTACTTGTGAGAGTTGGGATACCCAGCTCGAGAGAGAGAGTGGTGGCTCTACCTTGACAGGCGAGCTAGGAGCTAGAGGATTCTGGTTGTTTTTTTGCATGATCCCTTTGTGGCTCGGGGGGATAAGGGGGAAGAAGAGTACCCCTATTATTGGCTGGGAGGTACCAGTGAAGTCTCAATGGTTAGCAAGTGGACGAGGAAAGGGAACGCCAGTCGCCAAGGATCGTCATCAAGCCTATCTTCGTCAGTGACGATATTTTAATTTTGAATTTGCATTATATTAAGTTTTTATTGTGTATATGGTTTTGGAATTAGTCTATTGATTGATGGTCTTCCTAAGTAGTGTGACTGTTGAATGCTTCCTATACGACTTGATATCTTTTGCATTCTCTGTGATTTAATAAATCTCTGCGTGTTGATCTCTGAGTTTTATTCTCTGTGTATTTTTTAAAAACTATGAGTTCTCTCCCTTAGCGATTTATACATTTATTCTTAGTGTTTTTATACTCAGATTTTATAAATTTATGCTCAGTTTTTATACTCATATTTTATAAATTTATGCTCAGATTTTATACTTAGATTTTATAAATTTATGCTCAAATTTTATGCTGATATTCTTATACTCAGATTTCATAAATTTATGCTCAACGTTTTTGTACTCAGCGTTTTATGCTCAACGTTTTTATACATTTATCCATGCAATTTTTCCTTTCAATATCTCTGTGTTTGACATGCATTCTCTGCAAATTTTATGGGTACTATATCCTTGCGATTTTTCCTTTCAATATATCTGTGTTTGACAAGCATTCTCTATGGATCTTATGGGTACTATATCCCTTGACGATATGTATCCCATGCGAAATGTCTTATATCAATCTCTGCGTTGATTGGGGGAGTAACCTCAACGTTGTTGTACATTTATTTCCTATGTTTTGGGAGATCGCTAAGGCTCTATGTTTCCTTCTCTTTCCCAACGATCTCTGCATTTTGGGAGCCAAGGGCTTTGCGTCTCCACCCTCTTGCCCAACAAATACCATCCTTACTCTACGAAATTCCGTGGTGATTCTCAGCGATTTTACCTCTCATTACTCAACGAATTTTTTCCTCAATGCTCAACGATTTTACGTCTTCTTACTCAACGAAATTTCTCTTCAATGCTCAACGATTTTACCTCTTCTTACTCAATGAAATTGCTCTTCAATGCTCAGTGATTTTACCTCTTCTTACTCAACAAAATTGCTCTTCAATGCTCAATGATTTTACCTCTTATTACTCAATGAATTTGTTCCTTAATGCTCAATGATTTTACCTCTTCTTACTCAGTGAAATTTCTCTTCAATGCTCAATGATTTACCTCTCATTACTCAACGAATTTGTTCTTCAATTCTCAATGATTTTACCTCTTCTCACTCAACGAAATTTCTCTTAAATGCTCAGCAATTTTACCTCTTCTTACTCAGCAAAATTGATTTTCAATTCTCAACGATTTTACCTCTCATTACTCAACAAATTTGTTCCTCAATGCTCAACGATTTTACCTTATATTACTCAGGGAAATTGTTCTTCAATGATCAACGTTTTTTATGCATATCTCTGTGTTTTTAAGAAGAGCACTGAGCTCTATGCCTTCTTCCATTTTCCCAACAAATTAACAACCTCTTCTCGACATTTTTTCACCTAAGAAACCGTCTTGTGCATTGAGGAATCCCATGAAAATTTCCTCCCTTCTCTGCTTGATATCCGCTCAGAAGTTGGGATATTGAATCACCGTTTAGGAGCTAGTCATCCGCCTCATTTTTTAGGAATTGATTAGTCTCTATGGGGTGTATCACTTGTTTGAATAGAAAATATAAGTAAAGAAAAATAAGGGATTTTGTTATGATTCATATATAGACATATGAAATGTATTCCATGCATTCACGTCTATAAAGGGGCATTTTATCAACACCATGTTTTTAACATTCTGAATGAATGCTTCTTAAGAAATTTTGTTACAATTGTTGTTCACGCTATGAATAGAGACTTTTACATGACATTTAAATCTACATTTTTAATTGTTTATATTACCTCCACTTAATACATGAATTTTATTGTATTTTGATCAATACCCTTGTATTCTCATTTTTAGTCCCTACGTGTCTCAGAAGGGACTCTTAGAAATCAATTGCATTCATTATGAGTTGATGATTAATAACCTTAATTAATTCATTGTGCTCAATTATTTCATTCCCTCAAATTTCAAGTTAGGATAGAGTTTGATTTTGCATGTCACTATTTGCGATAATATTGTCAAACTTTTCCTCAAATACTTTGATTCTCCTTAATATACTTCATACTACTCTTAATTGGGATTCACATATAAAAAGAAACCTTTGTTTTTGGTCATATTCTTATTATAGTTAGGATAGAGTTTGATTTTGCATGTCACTATTTGAGATAATATTGTCAAAATTTTCCTCAAATACTTTGATTCTCCTTAATATACTTCATACTACTCTTAATTGGTATTCACACATAAAAAGAAACCTTTGTTTTTGGTCATATTTTTATTATATGTTGAATTCTACTAATAGCCACACTAATGTGTTCACAACCACACTGAAATGTTAGTTAAACCATGGTAGTGGTAATGGTAGTTAGCTAAGGTGGTGGTGGTAATGGTAGTTAGCTAAGATTCCTTAGAAAGTATTCAACATGTTGTTAACCCTTGTTAAATGATTATGCTAGCAAGGTAGACTTGAGTTCCAAATTGTTGTAAAAAATGATTGATCCTTCCCTTGAAATTAATGTGGGTGTATTGTTTAATTTAGTAATTGAATAATCACGCATCTTGAAATTAAATAAATTCCATTTTGCCACTAAACTATGGTGAGGTATGATTTCCTAAGTAATTGTGCGGATTGAATGATGTTGGTTTATGTTTAATTTCAGAATTTGGATCATGCGTGCACCTTGAGATAATGTTGATTATTGTTGAATTAAATGGTTGATTAGTTGCGTGCCTTGAAGTAAAGTAGATGTTTTCTATTATGCATTGCAAATAAATTAAAGTTGATTACATTGCGCCTTAAATTATGTCGTTGAATGATTGATTTAGTAATTAAATTCTCTTGCACCATGAGATTCATGTGATGTGTGATTGGTTATTAGAACACTATTGCATCATTGTTTATTGTTGATGTTGTTGGTATAGCTAGTTAGTTTTCAACTTGATTGTTTTAGTGGGATGTAGACACCTTCTTGTTCCTCAGAACAATTGCCAGCCTGAGACCTTAAGTGGTCAAAATAAATCGGATGAATCCTGGGTTTGAGCGTTGCTTATGTGTCTTGGAGGTCCTAACCTTGAAGGGTAGGTTGGGTGGGTAGTATCTTTATGCCATATTTATGATTATCTTTATGTTATCCTTATGTTATCTTATGTTTTCTTTATGTGATGAGTTGAGAAATTAAAAGTATTGATGATTCTAGTTGATTGTGATGAGTTGATCTTGCATCACCATTTATGATGCTTGTTGATTATGCACTGTTGAATTATGTGCCGATGTTATTTTCCTAATGTAGAAAAAAAAATTGCTATTGTGCTTCGCTTTTCCTAGTTGTAACGAAGGGGGCGTTACATAAACTATTTTTGAGACTATGAATTTTTGAGGGTCCAGGGGGACCATGAGGGACACGTTTTCAGTTTGAGTGGCGACAAGAAGAAATCTTGGTAAAAGCTTCATCATCCTCTTCAGTTTCATCTTTAGAGAGCTTAGGTGGGTTCAATAAGGGGAAGTCTTGGTAAATATGACCATGCTCATGCCATTGACGACAACAGAAAGGTATGAATTCATAGTCCAAGGTTTGGATCCATTCTACATCTTGGAAGGACAGGTAGATCGAGTCTGGGATGGGAATCAATAAATTCATATATATATATATATATATATATATATATATATATATATATATATATGTGAGCATAATATGTATATAGACCTTGTTTGGTAGCTTCCGAGGACTTGAAAAACTGTCCAAGGTATTTTGGTTTCTTGCTATAATTTCTTCCTCTGAGTACCCTTACGGGAGAGACTATAGTTGGAGCTAGACATGGGAAAAAGAGAATTCCTCTTTGTCTGGGTTGAAATTGTCCTTCGAGTGTCGAAGATACGGTCTCGTAGAATTGAAGAAATAAGGGCCACCCTCAAGATCCATTCACGTTCACAGGGGTTTTCAAAAATAACAATAAATAAAACTTTAGAACCTAGTTTATATCAATATTGCAAGTGGATTTCCAATGAGAGCTGATCCAGGAAACCAAATCACTCTCATTCAGACAAATACCCAAGAATTTACCGATTATCACAGGATATTTCATGTTTTGCACATATCCTCCAAGCCATTTTGAAAGTATCTTGTACATGGGCATATTCTCCTCCTTGACGACGTCGTGTCCTAGTTTCCACTACGTGTTGCTTGCAGAAGGTATCCGTGCATCTAACATGGGCTCTTCAAAATAGGAAGTCGTAGCTTTAGAGATTCCATTTCTCGCAGAGGTTGGATTGGGGAAATCAGGCTTGGAGGGATCAGATCCCGATCTCTTGCTGCGAGGGGAGAGAGGAGGAAGGGGAGGGGGTCATCATCCCCTTATGGTGACATGGAAGAAGTTTCATATCTATGAAAGAAGCATGGGAGAAAAAACCCCTAACAAAACGTAACTATTTAAAATATGAGTAATTCAACACGGATACCAAAAAAAATAATTTTAGAATTTTATAAATGATTACAATGTGAATTAATTAAGATGTAATTTGAAAATTAGATTATTATTATTATGTTGTTTGACTAAGGTATACTTTTATGGCACGAGGATCTCGTGGATGATAGTAGTTATTCCAGCGCTAGAGGACAGGATGACCTGGCGTGCAGATATGTTGGGTGGACAAGAAAAACAAATATTCAAGGAGTTATTGGTGCCTTATGCATTCAGAAGGTTCAATTCCTATTGTGTAAGATAAGGACTCCAAGCAACTCTTCCTATTAATGGGTCCGAGTCTGGTTGATCCATATCCTCTTCTAATTATTTAATAATACAAATTTGAACATTTTTAACTCTTCATATTATAAGTTATATATATATATATATATATATATATATATATATATATGGTTGACCGGGGAAATCAACAACTAGTTGAGCACGTACTCACGTGACACATGGTTGTTTTATTCAATTGCTACCACTATAACCCCATGAATTCCAAAGCGGCCCCTCACACGACACACAAGGATAGTAGAGGGTTTCAAACCAATGATTTCACATAACACAATGCCTTAACAATACACTACATCACCTACTATTCTACACTCTCAGGGAATAAATAATTATAATTTGAGTAAAGTGTAATTTTAAAATTTTATAAATGTATTTTAGGTGTAATTTTAAATTTTATCCTTGAGTGCTACTACTATAACCTCCAGGTGTTCTCACCCTACCCCACACACAACACTCAAGGTAAGCCGAGGTTTCAAATCGCTAAATTCACATAAATGAGTGCCTTAACAATACACTCCATCACCCTACACCCTGAGCCACTATAGAAACTATATTATTATTGTGTTATTATTGGTTTTTTGTTATTGTATTAATATGATTGTGAGTGATTGCTATTTTATGATTTTGAAAAGAAAGACTATAGAAGCTATATTATTATCATGCTATTTTATGATTTTGAAAGAAAAGACTATATTCACAATTTCATTTGAATTGCAATTTACATAGATATATATATTATATACACATAGCCATTTTAAATTTATCTATATACATACGTTTTATGAAAATTGAATATACATATAAATGCTTTTTAAAACCATATATATATATAATTTAATTTTTTTTTAAGAAAAATGTTCTTAAATTGATATAGTTTTGATGAGTTAAAAAGTTAGAAAGGATCGTTATTATAACACATATTTTTAAATTGTAATTTTATGTAAGTGTAGTGAGAACATTATAATATAAAGTGTTTTTCATCTTCAATCCTCTTAATATAATAAAATAACAAATTCTTTTGACCCAAAAATAATTTTAGTAACAATAAATTTCTTCTTTACACTAATTAAAACAAAAAAATACTCTAATTAAAACAAAAAAATACTTTTGATATTCTATACTTACCATTTCATCAAAAATATCCCACCACCAACCTTTATGCACCAAGCTTTATGCAGGAGTTGTTCCAAAAAAAAGTCGAAGGTTATCCCAAAAAAACATACCCGCCAACAACCTCTATGCGTGCGATTTCATCTTGTTGGATCCTCTTAAATATTACATCGTTTGTGAAAAATATAGCACTGGAGTTCATATTTTGTCCAATCTCGCAAAAGAACTCATGGCTTTGTTGTCATTCCTTCTCATCATGTGCGATTTATCTCTCCCACTTGTCAACCTAAAAATAATCCCATTGCAATAACCTAACTTTTCCCAACGACGATAAATGAATTTAATTTTGTTTGTTTAATTTATTTATTCATTTTTATGCGACGATGCATCTCAAACCAGAGGTAAGTTGTCATATAATTAGTTACAAAATACAAATATCAAATTAACCAAATATATATATATATATATATGTTTAAAATATTTAATAAATTAATTTAATATAAATTATTTTCTATACTTTGGAAAAGTGTATCAAATTTTCTTATACCTAGTTGGAGATCAGATCAATGTTCGTTGTGGCAATTGAATAGGGGCTACCCAATATACCATATTTCTTCTTTCAATGCACTACACATCTATGATGTGGAAATTAGCCTTTTCTTTGTTAAAGAAGCATTGTTCCATCTAGTTTTCGTCAAAGAAAATATATTGAAAATAAGACCATAAAATTTCTCTAAAAGTGTATACAATATTTATCAAATTGTTTGATTATCCAAGTTTATGTGTGTTTTGATCCATACGACTCATGGGATAGACAAGAATTTTTTATTATTGGGTGTAAGTTACATAGGTTATAATTGATGTTATGCAATTAATTTTGCTAGTTTTTTTTACCCTTGTGATTATCACTTGATGCAATGAGTGTTAAGAGAACTAATCAATATCACAAGGAATTGGTTATTTTGACTAATTCTTATGGTATTGGGTCAACATAGTTACCAACTTGATGAGAACTATGACCTCAAACAAAAAATCTAGTTTTAAAAACTCATATTTTTGTAATATTCATAATTTCAGCCCTTGGATTGTATTGAAACAATTTTATGCCAAGAAAAAATAAGTGTTGTAATGATGAGAATCGAGTTATGTAAATGATTCCATTTACAAAAGATGTAAGTATGCCTTGTATAAATTCCTAGTGTAGATTTCGAGGCCAAGGTTTGACTAGTGAATGAATAGACACATGTTTCAATAATTACGTTTTTGAAAATAAAAATAATGGTCCAAGGTTGGTTGATTGATGAAGATCACCTAAAGGGCTATGAGTCCACGAGGGGAAATATAAGAGGGTGGAAGGGGATTGACCTATGTCTCATGAATTTTCATATCCTAACTTCTAGGTGATTATCCTGTTTCCTTACTTTCTCCTGGTGTTTATACCAATTAGAATAGGAGTTTAGTTAAATTAAAAGAGAAATATGAAAGTTGAGGACTTAATTTTCTCAAGTAATTACCTCCCTAAACTCAAGCAATTACCTCCTACCTTAAGTAACCAACTGTTACTTTCATGGAATCAAGAAAGCAGTGGAGAGGAGACTCTTCACTCTCACCATTCATTCATGCGAAGAAACAATTCAAATTGGGGAAGAGTAGCTTGAGAAAAATAAACCTTTTGAAGAGAAAATAAAGGTTTTCATGAAGAAAAACCAACTTAGCTCTTGTATGATCCATGGAGATATGGAATAAGGTATATTGTGTGAAAATAAAGACATTCTATTAAATATTTGTATATTGCTAACTTTTTGGACCATCTAAGAATAAAAATCTACCGTCCAAGAAGCAACATTTTGTTAAAGATGAAATCTAAAAGTAGACAATGATTCGAACTTTTGCTACAAATATTGAAGGGAACAAAAAGGAAGATTATTTATGAGGGACTAGAGAGTAGAAAAGGGAGTGTCTTCTTGTGTTTGTATGGAGTAGTAGAGTGAGTGCCAAATATGGTCTAATTGAAAGATTGATTGGAGAACTCAACATTGGCTTCTTGGTTGATTTTGGAATCTTTTGATAATGACAAAAGTGACTTGGGAGTCTTGAAATTGTTTTCTTCACTATAGTGGTCTCATAGCTTAGAAAGGGGGTGGAATCTAGAAAACATTTTCCTATGTTTGGAAGGAAAATCACTCTCACCTAGTTAGTTGTCCAAAATTCATCTTGTGAAAAAGCCTAAGTTCTTTCTCTTCTTCTCTTTGGCTTCCTTTGGATGCAGTTTAGGGTTTTAAGTGTGGGAATGTTGGCCTAAGGGGGTACTAACAATGTGTAACGATGAATAACACTTAAAAATTAGTTTAACTTGTACACTAATGGACTTGAATGTGTTTAAACTTTATTCATACTTTCATTTGCCTCCTTGAAAAAAAGAATTAGTCATTTCCTCCATACCCCCTAACAACTTGTGTTTCTTGTGCATGGATTGTTGTGTAGCCATTATGAACGATCCTATACGATGATGTGATATATTTTCTCTTTTCATGTGATGGGTTATGTCATGAATTGGTCCCAAGACTAATGGATCTTACCCTATAGTGTTTTGTGACATGTTAGGTGACCACTGATTATGCACTATGAAATGACGAGACAAGAAAACTGTAAAGTAGTGAATCATTTTATTTGATTTGTAAGGACCTTGAAGAAGATGAATGCACATTATAATCAAGGAATAAGATGTTAAATGTATGAAACTTGACAACATTAAACCCTAACCCTAGGATTGTCCTCCTTGAAAATGTATAATACCTCCATCTAGGAGACACCATATGAGTATTGTGATAAATCTGTTTGGTTATTTTAAGATATGGATTTAGTTTGGGAAAATAAATGATTGTATTTATAATTATTTGGTAATTCCACAAGTACCTTTTGTCCTCTTTTTGGAGATGTTTCACATTGTGCTTTTGATATGCTAGTTTCTAATGGATTAAAAATCATAGCATCTTTTAAGAACCTAGTTTTGAGAAACTTAACTTGTATTGAGTAATGAATTTTCACACATAACATTTAATTTTAGAGTTGAATTAATGTCAAACTCTATGATTACATTTGAGTAGGAGGGTTTCCTTTTGAAATGGTATTTTATATTGTAGAAATGTGTCTTACATACCATTGCTCTCATTCAATTATTATACCAACAACCTTACTTTTAATGTTGGACCATGTATACTCAAAGTAAATAAGTGTTGTAATGATGAGAATCAAGTTATGTAAATGATTCTAGATGCAAAAGATGTATGTCTTTTATAAATTCCTAGTGTAGAGATCAAGTTCAAGGTTTGACTAGTGAATGAATAGACGTGTTTCGATAATTATGTTTCGAAAATGAAAATTCCAAGGCTGAATGATTGATGAAGAGCACCTAAGGGGCTATGAGTCCCTTAGAGGGGAAATGTAAGAGGGTGAAAGGGGATTGGCCTATGTCTCATGACTTGATATATCATAACTATATCCTAACTTATGGGTGATTATCCAATTTCCTTACTTCTCCTAATGTTTATGCCAATTAGATTAGGAGCCTAGTTAAATGAAAAGGGAAATACGAAAGTGAAAGATTTAAATCAAGGAAAATTTTAGGGGCTAAATTTCACCCACGGGATAATTTTCCATGCTTTTTCCCAAAAAAAGATTCACCAATTTCCATTTTTTCTAAAAATTATTCACTCAAATTCTATAGGATAAAATTATTTTACCCTAAAAATCACCAAAATTTTACAAAAACTACATAAAATCCTTAAAAAATTGAATATTTTTATAAAAATATCGGCAAACATTTTGTAGTTTGCATATTAAGGACTAGTAAGATTTTCCAAGGTTTTTACACTTTAAGATAATTTTCCATCCTTAAAATTTTCTTTGATTTAAATACCTCAAGTAATTACCCCTACACTCAAGAAATTACCTCCTACCTTGAAGCAACCAAATCCCACTTTCATAGAATCAAGAAAGGAGTGGAGATGAGACTCTTCACTCTCACCATTCATTCATGTAAAAAACGAATTCATATTGAGGAAGTGTTACATGAGAAAAATAAACTTCTTGAAGATAAAATAGAGGTTTTCATGAAGAAAAACTAGCCTAGCCCTTGCATGATCCATGGAGATATGGAAGAGGGACTTTTGTTTAACAATAGAGACCAAGAATGTGTAGAGAAACATTCTCTTAAATATATGTATATTGTTGAACTTTTTGACTGTCTAAGAATAAAAATTGTGCTATCCAAGAAGCAACATTTTGCTAAAAACAAAGTTACCAACTTAACAAAAAACTCTCCAAAATTATTTTTTTTTAGAGGTCATATTTAGTGGCTATTTTTACCCACTAATAAAAAAGTGGTGCTACTAGTAGCGCCCTTTTTTGGGGGGTGGTTAAACTTCTGATTTGTTTGAAATCACGACCTTGACAACCAATACCATTGTAGACAAAAATATTAAAATAGACATTGAAATTGAAAAATGATGCTACCAGTAGCACCAATTTGTTTTGGGAGTTAAAATTATGACTTGATTGGAACTGTGGCCTTGACACTTGGTACCATTACAGATTGAAAATTCAAAATTGTCTCCTAAACCATTTTTAAAACCAAAATAGAAGCAAATATTCATTAAAAGGTAGCTATGATCAGGTAGCAACGATCACGTTCATAAATTCCAAAGATTGAAAAAAAAATACATATTTATAATATATCCACTATATACTCTAAATCCTTCTCCAAGTAGGAGTTCCAAGTGTTTTTTCTAGTGACATGCTTGACAAATTTACCCAAAAAAATTACAACATGGAAAAACATTCAAAGACATTCAGGGGTGGACACTTCTTTGAGATTCCAACCCCTAAGTTGAATGAGGGGAGATCAATTCTTCAACCTCCATGGGATCATGATTATGTAAAATGGTTTCATCTTCCCTTAATTCTGGTTGCGATGAATTCTTGGAACCATTGTTCTTGGAGGCAAGAAAGAGAGAATCCAAATGCCAAGAGAGAAATAACAAACATAGTCCATTATTCTCAACTTCCAACAAATCTATCTATTGTTTCTAAAGAAGGAGAAGATTCATTATGTTGGGAGTGTGTGTGATGTTGGCATGCTCTAACTCAATAATTTTTGAGGAAATGTGCATGAGAGAACTACTATTGGCTTGCACTATTTCTTCATGCCTGTGTAGAATCCAATGAATCTCTCTCCAATTTGTATTATCCAAAACTGTATCTAAAAATCCTTTCATAATGAAACTAAAAGGGAAGATACTGGGTTGGACAAACTCCAAGAAGAAATTTCCAATTTCAACTTTTTGAAAAACTAATAGAAACAAAAGAACTCTATTCTAACTATGCCAAACCGGGTCATAAAAAATACCAAAAGAAATAGGAATTGAGAAGAGGAACCAAGAAACTTGGGATTTCCTGGCCTGAGTGAAAGGCGTTACTGACATTGAGGTCTCATCACATCCCAAAGCCACCACCTACGAACACCTTTGCATAGTTGGACACCAAAATACACATTGATCCCGCACTAGTTTCCCTCAAAATCCATTATTTCTTGACTAGGCTCGCTTCCATATATCCCACTCCACAAATTCCAGGTTGAACTAACTAGAGAAGAACCCCAGAAAAGACACATTGTCGGTAATATCCCATATATCAAATGAAGGTTCACTCTTATGCATTGAATTACCTTGAGTTGAGCCACTCAAAACAAGTGCGAGAACTGCAGAGGCCACCTACCGTCTGTCACACTTCACTTCCAACTGTTTAATGTAATTGAATGCATATTGAAAATGATGAAATTAAATTCATTATGGTATGGATCTAAGGATACAAACCCCATATTCAATTAATATTCCGGAGCCTAAGGAAGAGGCCACCTTGGCCCAATGGTCTGCCTCTCTATTCAACTCTCTTTTTATGTGGTAAAATAAAACTTGGTTGAATTGGGAAAGGATTTGTTTGATTCTTGAAATGAGTGAGCTCAATTTGTTTCCCCCCTAGGTTATCTTGATCCATCATGTCTTTGATAACCATCATAGAGTCTCCCAATGCTATTTAATACCTTTTTCTTTTGCGATGAAGAAGCCCTGCCAAAATGAGTAAGCCTCAACAAGATTGTTTGAGATGTTTCCAAGCCCCCAAGCATAATAGACAACCTTGTTTTCTCTAGGGTCATGAAGACGCCTATGCACCTACCAACCCTGCCTCCTAAATCATTACTTGAAAAATTATTATTATTTTTTTCAATTACATTAAAAAACAAATAAATTGAAAAAGATCTCCACAAACAAGTTAAAAAAAAGAAAGAAAAAAAATAAAACATTTAAAAGAAAATCATAATTCAATTATATATATATATATATATATATATATATA
>JASDQU010100045.1:282157-328300 GCA_032191745.1 Picea mariana | reverse complement strand
TAAAAACTAGACATTAGACAACGCTTAATCTTCACAACCACATGTCTATGAGAGTTTTATGAACCTCTCTCTCTCTCTCTCTCTCTCTCTCTCTCTCTCTCTATATATATATATATATATATATATATATATAGACAAACAAGAACATGAAAACAACAAAATCCATAGGGCTAACAAGGAGGTGGCTTGGTCGAGCTTGCATGGCTGGAGGTCTCATGCATCTTGACCTTACCTTTGGTATTAGCCTCCATCTCCTCCTCAAGAATAATTAGATTGGAGCTAGTTCCCGAGGAGCCCAAGGTCCCTGCTACCTCAATATTTTCCTTCTCATCGTTAAAGCCCCAATTATTGACTTTAAAACTAATTCCAAGAGAAAATATGCATAGAACAATGAATTTTTCTTCCAATCGCTTAAGCCTTTCTAAGGTTTCATCCTTCTTGACTTAATTAACCTGAGTATCCTTCATTGATAGAGAAATGATGGTTTTAGCCATCTAGTAGTAAAAATCCATAACTATGAAAACCAGTGTCTTTGGACCTAGAGAAACTAGTGTCAGAAACCCAATCATGAAACTCCTTGATTTGGTGTTTTGAGGCCTTAACACACATCCTCTAGCCTCATTCACAAACATGTCAAATTTCTATAACATTTATGGTGGGGTACTCATGTGAAAGAGATTATTTTCCTGCTATGTGGCCCTTTCTTCCCCTATGCCAAGGGATAGATTAGGTGCCCGCCTTGAAGAAGGAGGCTTGGAAGTTCCTCTCGTTTTAGCGCCACACGCATTGGAATATGGGAAATATTAAGACATTTATTATGTTATGGGGTAGTTAGGGTTGATCCAAGACAAAGAAAGAGAACTAGAGGAGTCGGGGTTAGAGGCAAGGCTAGGATAGAGACCACTGATATTAAACAATTTAAGGTACAGAGAAGAAGTAGAAGAGAGGAGCCTATGACATGATTCTGAGCCCCAAGATGAAAGGAATGTGAATAAATTGAAGATAACTAGGCATTTCCCAAAAAATAGAAAATTCGAAGCAGGTGAAAGGAAACCCCACCCCAAAGGCCACACGCAACAACAACAACTACCACCTAGCTAATGGGCCTGATGAAGGTCTGTGAAAACCCAACCAATATCAATATAGGGACATCCACCCTTGGATATATACCCATACCATCTTAGAAAAGGAACCAAGTCTACACCCCAAGTAGAATTGATAAGCCTGACCTACATTCACGTATAAAAACCTAGAGTGCACCAATCACCATAATCCTCCCTATTTTCATAATGAAAACAACCTTGCATAATAAATAGAAGACATGCATATTTACCATCATAAGGAGAGCACCGAACTGTTGAAAGACTCTTCAACCTTCCCTCACAATCACCATTAACCTTGCACTAGACTCATATGTCGTGTAATGAAAGTATTTCTTGACCCATACCAACCTCCAAGGAGTTTGAAGGTTGACAAGACAACTGTAGAGGTCCTCCCATGTCAAGTGGTAGGGGCATATAAGCCTCAGTTAATCAATCCATCTAGGGGAACACCACGATTTCAATTAAGTTGTAATTTTAAATCCAAAAAAGAAAAACCAGTGTTACTGGTAGTATAACTTTTCATTTGTCCTTGAGGTGTAGGATAGTCGGTGATAGAGTGTGTTGTTAAGGCACTCCGTGATGTTAAAGTCACCGGTTCGAAACCCGCGGGGACAAAAAATCTAGCCATGTTAAGGGTTGGTGTGGCTCAGGCGGGGTGCGATCCCCGGGTGATTTTGATGACTTAGATGCCCTTGAGTCATGGTTTCTTAGCCACATGTTAGTCCCACATGTCACAGATAAACTAACAAACACAAAAAAGTATAACTTTTCATTCGAAAGTCAATTTTAAGGTTTCTATGCACAATGATATTGTTTGTCAAGACCATGATTTCAAACAAGTCAGAATTTTAAACACCCCCCCAAAAAGGATGCTACCACTAGTGCCACTTTTTGATTTGGGAGTTGATTTTGGTGTTTTTGACCCAAAAATATGGGTTTCTTGCACTAGAGTTATCATTTTGAGGGCATAGTTCTCATTAAGTTGGTAACAATGTTTAAATATGAAATCTAAAAGTAGATAGCGATTCATACTCTTGCTACAGATATTGAAGAGAACAGAGAGGAAGAGTATTCTTGAGGGAGTAGAGAGTAGAAAAGGGAGTGTCTTCCTATATTTCTATGGAGTACTAGAGTGATTTCCAAAGATGGTCTAACTGGAACATTGATTAAATAACTGAACAATGACTTCTTGGTTGATTTTGGAAGCTTTTGGTAATGAGAAAAGTGACTCAAGAGTCTTAAACTTGTTTTATTCACCTTGGTGTTCACATAGATTATCAAGGAGATGGGATCCACAAAATATTTTCCTATGGTTGGAAGGAAAATCACTCACACCTAGTCAGTTGTCTGAAACTCAACTTGTGTAAAAGATAAATTCTTTCTCTTCTTCTCTTTGGCCTCCTTTTGATGAAGTTGAGGGTTTTAAGGGTGGGAAAGATGGCCTAAAGAGGGACTAACTGTGAGGAGTGATGAATAACACATAAAAAATAATTTTATCATGTCTAATGATAGAATTGAATGTGTTTAAACTCTCTTTTGTACTTCCATTTTCCTCTTTGAAGAAAGGTGCTAGCCATTTCCTCCATACCCCTAACAACTTGTGTTTCTTGCGCAAAGTGTTGTCCCTCGAGATGTTCCAGGTTGTTAGGGGTACCCCGTGAGATAATATTCACAATGAATATTAAATCCATGCTTGCATTAGATTAGGTTATCCAAAATTTTGGTAGGTTTCTCTCTCTCTCTCTCTCTCTTATAGAACTCTCAGCCCTCAAACAATCCTAGACTGGATATTAAAACATTCAACCTTAAGAGGCATTTGTTCATGAGTGCTTTAGACAAATTGAGTTTAAAGATGGCGAGTGATGGATTTAGAAGAAATACAGGATAAACATGTAGGGAATATTTAAGATGAATCTCACAGTCTATGGAAAGAACAACATGCTGAGGAATTAAGAATTAAACAGTTCTAACAGTTATATTAGATCGTTAAATCATGCATCAAACAATAAAATTTTTCAAATATTTAAATCCATGGAGGTGCCCTCTGCATATCATTAAACACATGAAAAAAATGACAAGAAGTGGTCATACATTTAGAGGAAATCACTTCGGTATCATAAGCTTTACAACACATAGTTACACTAAACATGTCATAAAACTTGTTGCTCGAGATTTTATTAATGGTGATTAGATACAAGAATCCAAAATTGGGATGGTGGATTTATAGGAACACATGCACAAAAAGAAGCACAAACTAAAGCATAACGCATGGGATGAATCTCTTAAAGCCTTCAGCCTTAAAACTATGTTTGTGTCTTAGGGGATCTTGGTTAAACAACTATGATCATAAGATACTCTTAAATCCCCCAAAGTGTTGACCCTAAAAATGAGCTCCTTATGTTGATTTATAGATGCCTTTGTTTGAGAAGAAACCAATCTTCTTGACCAATACTGCTTCTTGAGAATCAAAACTGCTTGTCATAATCTTGATACCATCTCTGGTATTCTAACCATTCCCATCTTCCAACTAATTTTACGTGATTTTACTGGGAAGAAACCATTTTTTACCACAATATAGGCCTTACTGATATTGTTGTTGGGTGTGTTCTCCTCGTTTCATTGATCCTTTGCTTGGATCCTTCACCCCAACTACCAAGATGATAGGCTAAACATTTCCTTCCAGCTGATGACACCTAATAACATAGGGCACGATTAGCCAATCCTTTGCATCCTCCACTTCAATTTTATTGAGTGCACTGGTCGGAATGGCCAATGCAATTTAGGTAGATTCCTGAATGTCCTTTGGATCCTAGATAAGAGCTAATGATACCAAAGAAGGACATTATCCTCTTCATGATCTAAAGAACATACTCTCTGATGTCTGTAAATAAGATGAATGATTATATTTTCTTGTGGGAAGAGCTATGCAGGTGGGTCATCATCAGGGATTCCTGACATTTGAATGGTTAGATTTCAAAGGTTTAACGACTCAAGGATTGCTTCATTATGCTTTCATAGTTTTCTCTTATAAAAATATGACACATGCTTGGTGAGGCAATTGATGGGATAAGGTGATTGGTCACACCTATCCTAATTTGTCGACATTTGGGGCATGCGTGGTTGTGCACATTAGGCCAATGATTACTTCCTTCTATTAGCTATAAGTGGCAGTGTGATGATTGTTGATGGGAAAAAGATGTGAGACCAACTGTCTTGTTATGGGATGTACAATCCCTAACCGACTTGTCAGGCTGTCAACATATCATTCATCTGCATGAGATATTTCCCCTCATGCCTTTGTGTGGCCTCACCTTGTTTTTCTTAAATGTTTTAGCATTTTGAAATTTTGGGTGACATGTGGAAAAATTGTATGATGTCATGTTGACATCATCATGGGCCCATGGACACATGGTAGCTTAGTATTGGCCCATGTTAGTGTTGAGGTGTCTTTCGGCTCAACCTGTGTGTATCTGTGTTAGGTATGGTGACCAAAATCTTAGTGGGGTCCTCTTTGTACAAGTGGGGATCTTTGACGGGTAAAAAAATGCATCGCTAAAGTGTCAGGTTGTCATTGGCTCCCTCGATGTCCATTTGGACTGCTAAGTTGGCTCCGGGTGATGCTGAGTGGATGGACAAATATGTGTTGAGTAGGTGGATATGAGACTTGACAAAACCAAAATACCACTGTCGCGACCCTAAGGGTGTGGTTTTGATTTATGTATCTCATCATGCAATGCCACCCATATTTCAACATGTGGCTTTGGAAACCACTTTTGCACCCCCAATGCATGGTAACTCTTGTGTGCTTTCCTGATGTGACATGAATTGTCCTTCATAGATCATGATTGTTGGCAACCCTCGGATTATCGGGTTTGGATGTTCGCCAACACTCTCTCCTTAAACCTTGGTATTATTATATACCTCTATTTGAAAAGGGAAATGAGCCTATTTGGGATGTGCTTAGTCCTCTTTAGGGTCCTGATAAGCACCCGAGATCTGAAAAATTTGCCTTGGGCCCTTAGGGATTGGTTTTTTATGATAATCCTTTTAGGGCTCTTGGTCACACACCATCCCCTTTTTTTCCATGCACTTTGTAAGTTCCTCTTTAGCTTTTGACTCCTCAAAAACGACCTCATAGCTTTAACTAGTATGTACACTAATGATGAGATAAAATCCATTACTATCACCGGTTCCAATGGGGACAACATACCCCTTTGTTATGTTGAGAATTGTAGACCAAGTTCCTTATTCTATTGGGTTATGGATTCCATGTTAAAACAAAATGTCCCTTGTGCACCTGAAAAAATGATCTGAGAGGTGAAACAAAATTGCTCAACACCTTGCTTGCTTGCACAATATATGGTGAATGAAGTAAAATTAAAGATACATAACATGAATGGGAAAATATTTATTTATGTACATGGTAGAAAATTTTACAACATTAAGTACTGCAAAAAATGTTTGAGTAACTTCCCATTAACAGGAGCCCCAAACAACTCTCCATCCAGTTGCACTAGTTCATATGTGCTGTTGTCTTGTGCTACAATGATCTATAAAGGTCCAAGCCAGAAGTTGTCAAATTTTCCATGTTTTCCATTTTCTTCCCTTATGGAATCCCACTTTAATACTATATCTCCTATTATAAAGCTCCTCTCTTTGGTCCTCTTATCAAATATTTCTTTCATTCTTGCTTAGTGAGTTTGGGACTTCAGTTGTACTTGATATCCTACTTGTTGGACTTCAATTAGTTGGCTGATTCTTCTTTGCATATCATCTGACTCTACTTCCTCATATTGTTGTAATTTCATCACAGGAAGGATGAGTTGGATGGGAAAAAAATCCTCTAATCCAAACATTAGCGAAAAAGGAGAAGTACCAATGTACCTCTTGATGATTACTCTATCTGCTTATACTACATACTTTAAATGTGAATCCAAATCTTTATTGTTTTGGGACAACATATTCTTAATGATATTAATGATGTTCTTGTTGGATGAATCAACCAAACCATTTACCTACAGATAATGAGCAGTGGAATGAAAAATCTCTATATTATAGCCTTGACAAAATTTCATAAGCTTGAAGGACTTGAAGGCTTGGGCATTATTAGTTATGATTTTTCTAGGGGATCCAAACCTTCCTAAAATGTTCTCTTCAAGGAACTTGATAATTTCTATGTCAAGTGCTGCCCTGGTGGGAATAGCTTCAACCCACTTGGTGAAGTAATCTGTTGCTATTAGGATCCACCTATGTTTCCCACTTGAATTTGGATTGATTTCACCAATGAAATCCAAATATCATTGCTGGAATGATGTTTCTTCTTTGATGGGTCTAAGTTGAAGAGGATGCAACTTATGCTTTCCTGCAAATATCTGGCATTCTACACAGGCTCTAACCTTGCAATTTACATCAAAAAACAATGAGGGCCGATAATAACTAGCTTTGAGGATCTTAATACACAATGAATCTCCAAGCATGGTGACCTCCACATATCCCTTTATGAAATTCATTGATAATTCCCTCAGTTTATTCTTTAGTAAGGCAATTCAACAATATTCCTCCTGAATCCTCCTAGAAAAAATTTTCTCCAAAAATGCCATACTTCATAGCCTTGAGTTTGATAGACCCGACCTTATCTTTGTCCCATGTTGGTGAGAAGATTAAATTTAGAAGGCAGACAATCACATCTTTATACCAATTAGATTTAAGAAACTTAGGGATTACGTTAGAAGATGGTTCTTGTGTTTCATCCTCTCCTTGCTTTTCCACCATGATGTTTACTAATAGAGAATTCATGTCCATAGATTCACAATTGGATTAAACAAGCAGTTTGGCCAATCCTTTCCCCTTTATCAAATTTGTGGGTTTTATCTTCAAAGTGTACTCCTGCATCTTGGAAATCCATTTTCCTCTTCTACCCCCACTATCAGGCTGTGTGGGAATGTCCTTGATGACATTGTTAGGTACATAAGAAAACATTTTGGAGTGCAGTATATAATTTCTGAATGCTTTTAATGACTTAACCATGGAATATTATTGTTTGTCCAAATTACTATATTTCAATTCTGCATCTCTTAAAGCTCTGCTGAAGGAATCTATAGTTTGCTCTTGATTTTCATCATTTCTTTGTAACCAAACAAAAACTATAGTATGTTCTAAAGAAAAAGAAAAAATGAATAAGTCCTTATCATAGTTTGGGATGAATAATACTGAAGATTCTCCCAATGACTCTTTGATTAATTGAAAATATTCTTTAGCTTCGGGTGTCCACTTTACTTCATGATATTTCTTCAACATGTTAGGGATATGCCTAACCATCTTAACAAAATTTGGAAAAATATTCTCAGGAAAATGATTCTTTCGAGGAAAGATTGTATTTATTTCTTGTTTCTAGGTAGAACAATGTGTTTGATTGCCTCCACCCTCTTTAGGTCTATCTTTTCTCCCTCTTTTGACACTATATGGCCCAAGAACTTCCCCTCATTAATAGAAAAATAAGACTTCTTTGGATTTAATGATAGTAAAAATATTGTACACTTCACAAAGGTCTACCTCAAGTGCTTGATGTGATCATCATCTGTCTTGGAGAAAACAATCCTGTCATCAAGGTATATAGAAATGAATATGTCTTTCTCCCCTACAAAGGCTCTATCCATAGCTCGTTAGAAAGTAGATCTTGCATTCATCAAACCAAAATGCATCTTATCATACATGAAATACCCCAAGGGGTTGTGAAGGATGTCTTTTCCCTGTCTTCAAGGTGCATGGCTACATGGTTATATCCTGAGAAACATCCATCATGGATATCTTGTTTTCTCCCACTATTTTTGGAATTATGTTATCGATCTTTGGCAAGGGGTATTTATCCTTTAATGAACATTTGTTCAGGTTTCTAAAATCCACACAAAACCTGATTTATCCACTTTTCTTACTGATTGGGACCAGATTCACTACCCATTCAAAATACCTGAGGGGAATGATGATTTGAGCATCTAAAAAATTCCTTATATCCTTCTCAATAGTATGCATCAACAGGGGATTAACTTGTCTTAGCTTATGCCTAAAAGGCTTGGTACCAATATTGAGTGTTATTCTATGTTTTATGATGTTTATATCATAGGTATTTAGGTCCTCATACTTCCAAGCAAAGACATCCATGTATTCTTTGAAAAATTACAAGTTTTTTTCCTTATGCTTGGGAGGGATCTCTTTAGATAAATTTATGAATTTTGGTTTTCGTTCTATTCCAATGTTATTATCTTTGGGAAGAACTGTTGGCTTTATTGGTACATCATTTCTGTCAAAAAATTGCTCTAATGTTACTAATTCTTTGGGTATGAAATTATTTTTAAGTTGGAGAACCTTATGCTCAACCATGTATTCACTAAATCCAGGATTTATCTAAATCTCTCCTTTAGTCATGAGGTCTCCATCTTCTTCTTCATCTGAGTCAACATGAATATTGCAAATTCATCTATGAATTCCATGAATTTCTTGATTTGCTGGTCATCTTCATAGACTTTCCAGTATTTAATGTTTTTTGGGATGGATGGTTTATACCTCACCTTAGTATCATATTTCATTTGAGGAACATTGAGTGTCTTAAAATTTATAGCTGTCATTACTAAGGAATCAACCTGCTAGTTAAAATCTCTTGATATAGCAACAATGTTAAAAGCTTCATATAGAATTATCGATTAAATTTCATACCTGATTTCGATATGCTCTCATTCTTGGATTCCTTGTTTGATAACAACCATTTATTTGTTTCACCACTAGTTTAGAATATCTAAACACCACTAATTCAATGATCTACATTTTCATGGCTACTTCTAAGCTAAGAATCAAGGCTTCATATTCAACTACATTGTTAGTGCCCTTGAAATCTATCTTGTAAGATAAATGAATATCTTATTTTTTAGGAGAAGTGTGTACTACACCAGCTCCTGAGTACTGCATCAGCTCCCACTCCTTCCTTTGAATATATCCCATCAAAACACATCTTCCATATACCATTTGTTTCTTTAGCGGGGCTCATAATAGGGTTTGTAGTGGTTAAGGTTTCCTTGTATTCTTCATTTACTGTGAGGATGCAACAACTTAGGTCTTCATAAACAACATAAATAAGATGATTTACAGGATTGTTCTGATCACTAACCACATAGGAAAACTTTGTTTCTCTATATAATCTTCTGTTCTTCCTCTAATGATTCAAAATTGATCTTTTAAATACTATGGTTAAGTTTGTGCATGAGTTGATTTACCATTTATGAATTAAGAGAAGAATATTAATGAAAGAAGTTGCAGCTATATAAGAAGTAAAAACAACAAACCATAACACCAAGATTGTTAACGAAGTTTGGCACACGATTTCCTACGTCTCTAGGCCTTTGTCTTAGTGGGGATTCTTATTAATCTTCAATGATTTAAGAATACAAAAAAAAGGTTTACATAGCATCTCCTGAAACCACCTTTCAGATCTACAAATTCTGGATAGAAACATACATCACCATTGGTTGGAACAGGAAATTCTGAAACTTTTGAGTATAAAGTCGACTATAATTGGATTGATAGTTTGGACTCAGGAGGAAATTTTCTGTTCAGGTATTTGGATGCAGAAACAAAATCCATATTCAGACTCCCCTCGAATTTATGCAACTTTTGAGTATAAATTCGACCTACTTTTGAATAGTCCCTTGGGGCCTCCCATTGGCACAAATCCTAATGTTGCACCTTGTTAGATCCATACAGTCTGTACAGTGTCGATTTGCGTGCTAAAAAAATTATTTTTTCTCGATTTTCGTACCCAAAAGAAATTAATTTTTCTCGATTTTCATGCTCGGCTAAATAAGCCAGACTCTGCTAAATTTAGGGACATTTTCCAAAATTAGCGCCAATTAGCTAGATTTATTGAGATTCTGCCAGATTTAAAGGATCTCCACCAGATTTGGTTGACCTTCTAGAAGGTACCACGTGTCACCTTCATACAATGCCACATGTCACTTTTTATTGGGCCAAATCACCCCTAAAAAAGTGAAAAATGACTGCCACATGTCAACCTCTGGTGCTGCCACGTATCATGATAACATCATCATGTTGATGTCATCATGACGTACTATTGATGTCAGCATTGACTTTGACTTCTTTTTGCCTGTTTGACCCAATCTTTAGATCACGATAATGTTTGCATACAATGTCCATTTTTAGAAAAAAAATATGGCCAGAATTAGCTCGATGAGCCCGACGCAATGGTACTAGTTTCATTCGATTACGAGAACTTTTATTTTTAGGCCTTCCTGGATCCATTTAGATCATCCAAAAATTGGTACAATAACATAGGTCATGTCCATTTTCATTGTACGTCCCAGATTTCATGCCCATGTTCTTGATAGAATCATACCATAGTTTGTAGGTACATTATCCACCACGACGTCTATCATAATGCTCTTGACAGGAAGCTGAGCCAATTTGACTACCATGTATTTAATCAACCCATCACATTTCACCTTTTTGGCATCAAAAGAATATAGGTCATGGTAGGGCCTGGTTATTTCTAACCCCAACTTCTCCATCACCACCTTTGGCATAAGATTATGAGATGTTTCAAAATTGAGAAAATAGTTTTGCAACATTTTTTCATGCATCTTTAAGGTCACATAGAAAGGAGCAACTGACTTTTCTTTGTCATCTATGTAAGGACCAACAACTATAGTGGGGGACTCATCCTATAGATTCACAATATTAGGAGGTCTTGCTAGGATTTTTCCCTGTATGACTTTTTGATTCTATTTGTGGTATGAAGGATTTCTAGCCAGCTCCATCAGTGGGACAAGAATATTGATTTTAGAAATTTCTTTCTTAGTGTTGAAAGATGGAACTAAATATCCCTCAAGTTCTTTAACCTCTCTCTCCGTCTTTGAATTCTCATCAATGTCTTTAGTATTAGTAGTGTTTTTTAGTTCTTTGACTTTATCCATAGAAAGACTTGTGTTAAGATTCTTATTCCGAGGCTAGCCATCTTGATTGGATGCCTTTTTCCTAGGTCTGAGATCATATTTCCTATGCATCTTAGCCTATAATGCATCAACAAACAACTTGTACTGAATAGAGGACAATATTTCTCTATTAGATTCACCTTTAGGGGTTTGCTTCCTAGTGTTGAGGGAATATTCATAACCATCTTGGTTTATATGTATGGCATTGCTTTCCTCTTGCAACATGTGTATTTCTTCTAGTTTTTCAAAATATCCTTCATCTATTTCTTCCTCCCCCAGTTTATTTTCATTTTTAGTTCTTACAGGGGGTTGGATACACTTTTCATCATTTCTTATTTCTCTCCTCATGAGTTGAGGATTAAAAGGACTTCTAAACTAGTTATGGTTCCTTATCCCTCCTTGAGGAGATTTGTTGGTATTACCATTCTCCAATTCAAATATGGACATCTTATTTGTCAAGTTTTTGATCAATTTATACATCTCATCCATCTGTGCTTTGTGGGAATTTTTGATTGGATCTTAAGGACCACAATCCTCTTTGACTTTATTTTTGTTTTCTTGATCATAATTTTTCTTCATTTTTCCCGATGAAATCATATTTCCTTCAATGTCTATTGTATCATCTTGCATTATTAGTAGACTAGGAGGTGTTGTTTCTCTTAATACCATGGCAAAATCTTCATCAAAATCCCCAACATATGTGAATTTAGCTTCTTGCTGCAAAGCCTTGATGTCTCTAGGTATCTTGTTGTATATCTTGTTAAACCTTCTGTTAAAGTAAACAAAATACTCATTTTCTTTCTTCTTGAAAGAGCCGAACTCGATTAAGTAATATAGGTTTTCACTCTTTCCCCCCCACTACTTCATAAATGTAGACTCAAGATCCTTCCAACTATCAATCAAGGCTGAAGGGAGTTCCCTGATCCATTTAGGTACATCTCCCGCTATGGTTTGAACAAAAAACCTCATGAAGACATCATCATGCTCCAAAAATACATTATCGGTGAAACCCTGGAAGGAAAATAAGTGTTCTTCAACAAATAGGGCTAGTTTTCCATTGTACTTGGGTAAGAGATTCAAGTAATTTTCAGGGAGGTCATGAACATGTGAAAGAAGATTTAATGGGCCAAATCTAGCCTTGACCCAAGGTTTTAAAGGTGGCGGGGGAAGTTGATTTCCCTTAACTCTTCCTCCTCCTAAATTGGCCATAATATTAAGAAGGATGTGGTTATGGGCTTCAAAGAACTGGGAATTAAGAGGGATTTTCAAGAAAGGTCTTAGGGAAGACCCTACCTCTTGACATAACTCTATGGGAAAATTATGTAGATATACTAAGGGTTCGAGAGGAAACTTTGAATAAGAATATGAATCAACATGTATATCAATTAATGTAAGAGATTCACTACCTACATGAACAACAAAAGGAGAAGGTTCCAATTTAGGGTTACCCAAAGACACAGATATTTGACATTCTTGGAGATTTCTCTAGGTCATGAGCTTCTATGGATTTGAGTATACTGAAGTACACTCAGGATCTGGGTTGCTTTTGGAATTTCTTCTGTTAGATGTCATATCTTGTTTCTGTGGAGTCTCTAGGTGAAACTATTAACTATAAGGTTCCTGAAACTTGGTCACCTTCAAGTATCTGATATTACAATTTGTAGTATCCCCAGGGAAAAATGATTTTAACTTTCTTTCCCTGGAAAAAATGCCATTTTGGATGTTTCCCCTCGAGATGTTCTAGGATGTCAATGGAACGATGTGAAGGCACCCCAAGAGCTAAGAATCACAATGAATCTTAAAGCCATGCTTGCAGTAGATTAGTTTATGAAAAATTTTGGTAAGTTTTTATCTCTCTCTTATAGAACTCTTGGCCCTCAAACAATCCCAGACCAAATCTTAAAACGTTCAACCATAAGAGGAAGTTATCCACAAGTGATTCAAACAATTTGAGTTTAAAGATGGTGAGGGATGAATTTATAGGAAATACATGATAAATATGTGAGACAACTTTAAGGTGAATCTCACAGTCTATGGAAAGAACAACATGCTGAGAAATTAGGAATTCTGTAGTTCTAACAATTATATCAGATTGTTAAATCACGCATCAAACAACAAATATTTTTAGATATTTAAATCCATGGAGGTACCCTCTGCATATCATTAAACACATGAAAAAATGGCAATAAGTGGTCATATATTTAGAGGAAATCACTTTAGTATCATAATCTTTACAACACACAGTTACACCGAACATGTCATAAAACTTGTCGGTCAATATTTTATTAATGGTGATAAGAAAAAAGAAGCCAAAAATATGATGGTGGATTTATAGGAACACATGCACAAAAAGAAACAAAAACTGAAGCATAATGCATGGGATAAATATCTTAAAGCCTGCATCCTTAAAAAAATGTCTGTGTTTGAGGGGATCTTGGTCAAACAACTCTGGTTATAAGATACTCTTAAATTCCCAAAGTGCCGACCCTAAAAATGAACTCCTTATGTTGATTTACAGATTCTCCTATTTGAGAAGAAACCACTCTTCTTGACTAATACTGATTCTTAAAAATTAAAAATACTTGTTAGAATATTGATACCATATCTGGTATTCTAACTGTTCCCATTTTTCTAATTGATTTTACCTGATTTTATTGGGAAGAATTCATATTTTACCACTAGATAGGCCCTGCAGATACTATTTTTGGGTGTTTTATTGTTGTATAATCAAGCCTTTGTTTGATTCCCCCTGAGTGGATCAATTGACTCCTATTATTTCACTATGGATGCTTCACCTTGACTACTGATATGATAGAATAAAAATTTCCTTCCAGCTGATGACACCCAATAACATAGTGCGTGATTGGCCAATCCCTTGAATCCTCTGCTTCAAGCTTCTCCAGTGCACTTGTCGGATTGGCCAATTCACTTTAGGTTAGATTCCTGAATGTCCTTCAGATATTATATAAGAGCTAATGATACTAGAGAAGGGCATTCTCCTCTTTGTGATCTGATGAACATACTCTCCCATCATCTATAACCAAGATGGTTGATTATCTTCTCTTGTTGGGAGAGCTTGTGTAAGTGGGTCATCATCGGGGATTCCTGGAATTTGAGTAGCTATATTTAAGAGGTTTAACGACTCAGGGATTGGTTCATTCCACTTTCAAAACTTTTTCTTATAAAACTCCGACACATTCTTGGTGAGGCAATTGATGGGACAAGGTGATTGGTCACACCTAGCCTAATCTGTCGATATATGGGGCTTGAGTGGTTATACACATCAGGACAATGATTATGACCTTATATCAACTGCAGGTGACAATGTGATTATTCTTTATGGGATGAATACTTGAGACAAAATTTCTTGTTATGCATTGTACAATCTCTAACCAATTTGTCAGGATATCAGGGTATCCATCACCTGCATGAGATATTTCCCCTCGTGCCTTTGTTTGGCCTCACCTAGTTTTTCCTAAAGGTTTTATCATCTTAAAGTCTGGGAGAATGCATGAAAAGATTGGATGACATCATTCTGACATCATCATGGGCCCATGGACATGTGGAAACTTAGTATTGGCCCATATTAGTGCTAAGGTGTCACTAGGCTTGTCCTGTGTGTATCTTTGTTAGGTATGGCGACTATAGTCTTAGTGGGGTCCTCTTTGTATAGGTGGTGATATTTGATGGGTACAAAACATGCATCATTGATGTGTTAGACTGTGATCAACTCCCTCAGTGTCCAGGTAGACTATTACATTGGCTCCAGGTAGTGCTGAGTAGACGAAAAAATATTTGTTGAGTAGCTAGACAAGCTACTTGAAAAAACAAGAATACCACTATCACAACCCTAATGGAATGCTTTTTCTTTCTATATCTCATCATGAGACACCACCCATATTTCAACACATGGCTTTGGAAACCATTGTCACACCCCAAGCACGTGCTAACTCTTGTTTACTTTCCCGATGCGACATGCATTGTCAATTGTAGATCATGATCGCTTGTATTCGTCAGATGATCGATATCACATGTTCGCTAGTGCTTTCTCCTTAAACCTTTGTCTTATGATATAACTCGATTTGAAAAGGTGATTGAGACTTTTTGGTATGTGATTAGTCCTCTTTAAGCTTCTGATAGGCACCCAAGCTCTGAAAAACTTGGACTTGGGCCTTTAAGGCTTGGTTTTCACTGCCAATCCTTTTAGGGATCTCAGTCACACACCATCACCTTTTGTTCCATGCATGTTGTAATTTCCTATTTGGCTTCTGACTCCTCGAAATCGACCTCATAACTTCAACCAGTATGCACACTAATCACTGGATCAAATATAGTACTAACACATAGATTGTTGTGTAACCATTACAAATGATCCTATGTGATGATTAGATATATTTTCCCTTTTTATGTGATTAGTTATGTGATGAATTGGTCCCAATATTAATGGTTCTTACCCTATAGTTCTTTGTGACATGTTAGGTGATCATGCACTATGGAATGATGGAATGAGAAAAATGTAGAGTAGTGAATAATTTTATTTGATTCATAAGGACCTCGATGAAGATGGATCCACATTTATAATCAAGGAATAAGGTGCTAAATGATGAAACTTGAGAACATTAAACCTTAAACCTAGGATTGTCCTCCTTGAGAATGTATAAGTCCTCCATCTAGAAGACACCATATGAATATTGTGTTGAGTCTGTTTGGTGATTTTAATGGCATGGATTTAGTTTGGGAAATCAATTATTATATTTATAATTATTTGGTAATGCCATTAACACCTTTTTTCCTCCTTTTACAAATGTGTCATATTGTTCTTTTACTACACTAGTTTCTGATCGATTGAAAACCATAGAATCTTTTAAGAACCTAGTTTTGTGAAACTTGACTTGTATTGAGTAATGAATTATCATAGAGAAATTTGATTTTAGATTTTAATTAATGACAAACTATGTGATTACATTAAAGTTGAATGGTTTCTGTCATGTCCCCATTTTTGGGTTCCCCTGCTTTGTAGTAGAAGGGACTTCTGTGGCTTGTCAGTGGAGAAAAAAGTGTAAAAAGGGGGGGTCATTTAATGTCGCTTAGTTAGGATATGCTATGTTTTTAAAGTGACATTAGGGAAGAAAAATAACTTTAGATTAATAAGTTACTTAACCATTATTAAAGTGACTTTTAATCTTAAAGTGAAAATTGGAGGGAAAATAAGGGTTATATTTGATTTAGTAAAAAAGGGGAAATTATAGAAGTTACACTTGATTTGGTCAGAAATGGGAAGGTTATAGAAGGCATGGAAAAAGGATAAAATGAAGGGTAGAGCCTCACTTTTGTATTATGATTTTATATCTTATTGAGTGCTATTGTAGCCAACGTTTTCATTGGGGTTTTGGGAAAAAACCTTCCACTATAGGTTTAGTTTCAGTGGTGCAATATCCACCCTATCTTAACAAAGAGGAGGATCCATCCATGATATTAATTGGAGCTTCATATTGGGTTGTAGTTATTTTCTTGGAGAGTTTGTGGCACTTGGAGGGCTTGATCTCATGTGTTGAGGAGGCCATGCCATGATTCTAGTTTTTTAGCTTCTATTGTGTGTTTTCCATTAATGTATTGCAACTGCCATAACAACCATTGGATTGTTGTATTCAGTCTCCATTAATAATAAAACATTCCATGATTATATTGTATTCCAAGTGTATCTAGGATGCTTGCAATATGTTTGACGAAATGTCTTAGTAGAATAAATGAAAAAATATTTGTGGAAAATAACATAATTGCATAGAAATTCATAAAATCCCCGCCTAGCTCTATTGGGATATTACACTTTCCTTTTGAAATGGTATTTTATGTAAAAATTTGACTTAGTTTCCATTGCTCTCATTCAATTATTATACCAACAAACCCTAATTTTGATGTTGGTAACGTAGGTAAATTACAAATTGGTATAGGGAATGTATGGGCTCAAGGGAAATGAATGATAATGTTTTAGTTCTATGTTGAACTAACAGGTTATCCTTGTTACAAAAATAATATTGTTCAAATTATGAGATCATCCATATTGTAGCACTGCATCCATTTACAAAGTATTGATAACTCTAAGAGCTCAAAGGAAGAGGAAAATAAGTTGCATTGTTTCCAATTTCTTTGTAGAACCTTTAGATTTATTTCTGGTGGTAACTTGAATGATATTGTTTGTAGGAATTGAATTTGGTAGTTATATACCATTTGTTGGAAACTACAATGTTTATTGGTCTTTTATCTATAGTAGTTCCTTGAATATCAAGGAAAGTGTTAGAGATCCTAAACTCTACTCTTAGTGTATAATTTTGTATCTTTAGAAATGATTGAGTATTTATTTCTCATCATGATTTCCAACTATACATAAGTTGGTCAGTAAGTACCTATTGTTAACAATTGTTTCTTTTGATGATGTAGAAATACACGTGTAGCCTAACTTTAAAGTTGGTGCTTGCATAAAAATTGCTAGAAATCTATGTCAAACATGTTCAAATAAAAATGTGCATGGTTTTATGCTTTTGAAATACCTTATGCAAATCCATGGAGGTAATTGATAGCCCTATAAAATTTCATGTAAATATATGTAAAGGTTCACAAATGGAAAACTATTTTAGCACATATTCCTTGAAGGAAGTAGGAACTGGATTCCATAAATGGATATGCACAATATTTAGGGAGTTGCTACACAAAATTAATTGTCTCGAGGTAGTGGAAAATATTGTTGTTGAACCAGGGCCATCCAAATGTGAGGATTTTCCTTTTGAATGGGATCCATTCCTCTTCATTCTGAAAGGAATTCATGTTATTGCTAATATTTCCAATGATGACATGTGATATTTTCTATTGATGCATAGGGTGTAAATTGACATGGTGCTAGCTCAAACATTTAATTTTTTTTTTTGGTTAGTCTCTCTATATCCCAGAAAGATACACAATTTACAGATCCATACTTGTCAATAAAATCTTGAAAATGGATTTTGATATTCTAGCACTCATAATCATGACAAAAGTTGAAGAATAAGGTTCTTGACAGATCATGAAACTTGATAATGTTGATCAAATTTGAATCCACTTGCTATGAGAAAGAATTTCATTTCATTTGATTGGTTCTAATGAATTGAATCTGTTTGATGGAGTAGAATAAATATTCCTTGCACATATTTGATTTATTGACTCGATTTAATTCTAATTGAACTTTGAAGGTTGTTTATGTTTTTTTTGACAAACCAATTGCATAAAAGAAAGCAAAGTGAAGCTGGTCAAGAATGTCGAAGGAATGCAGGGAATGATTCTAGAATTGAATAAGGGTTAATGATGGTTGAGGATAGAAACAAAGAATATGCATATTTCTATAGGTAGTAAGAAAAGCGTGATAGTTGTAAATATTTGGGAAATAAGATGGCATGAAAAGTGGGTTTTTCAAGGATTACATTTGTGATAAAAATGGAAAGGTCAAATTTGGATTGGCTAGAATTATGCAAAGAGAATGGAGCATCAAATATAAAAAAAAATTGATAGATTCTATAGGTAACCTAAGGCATCAAAGGAATCTACAAATATGACAAGAATTGGTTGTAATAGACGTGGACAAAAAGATAGATGTGGAAATGAGGGAGTCTCTTCACACTAAACTCTAATTTATTTATAGAATAGAGTTGTATGTTTCGAAGTAGAAAGTATAGTTTGTGTGCATGAACTAAGTATTAATTCTTGGGGGAGAACATCATAAATAATGAACTATTATGTGATTGGCATGAAGGATAGGGAGTAGATCGACTATGCTATCAAATTCCATGCTATGCAAAGGAATTGGAAGGGGATTCCTTGATTCTTTTCTTGCAAGAGATTATAATCGTTGGGACATGTTCTCACTAATAGACATATTGAGGAATACTATATTGTATAATGCATATAGATGTTCTTGAGCATATGTGATGTTGCATATTGACCCAGAGTGGTATGTAGTTACATATGAAATGAGTATGACATGATAAATAAATGTGGTTGATATGATTGTATAACCATGAATGGTTGAGGATATGGTTGAAGATGCGATGATACATATGCCTATGAAAATCAACCTTATGAGAAGGAAAAAGGACAAGGATATGCTTATCAATATATTGATGAAGGGTTTGTATGATTTTTTGTGAGGTGCCACCTGATCAAGTAACATCGTGAATGTTGATGGAAACTGAACATATATGAAAATGGTCATACCAATGTGAATTGGGTAAGAATTTCTTCAGTCATACTTGATATTTTCATTGATATGTTTATGATGAAATTTGAATGCATGTATGTGATTGATACCTAGGTGGGGTATGAAAAAGGTAGGAATATTTTTGCATGTAAATATTGTTAGAATATTTTTTATACGATGATGAAATAATATGCCATGATTGTACTGGTTAAGATTAATAACTAGAGTGAATGCGTATTTACACTCATGACTATAAAAATGGATGCCATGTGAGATAATCGTGTGTGAGGTCATGTGTTGATTAGACTTAGGAAATGTGATAGTGTTGCACAAGTATCCAATAGTCTCCTTGATTGTATTGATATTTAGGAGTGAAACCTTCTTGCTAACACTGAGATCATCATAAGAGAAAGGGTATATTATTGGTGTTGTTTTTGGGTTGAAGAGGAAGGTTTCTTGATGATCGAACACGTGTTGAAGAGGTGTCTAGGTGATGTGTCAAGGCATTGTTTCAACCCTCCAACTTGTCATGATGGATCACATGTGTTGACATTATGGTATTTGTGAATTGGTGTGAGGATGGATTGAGTGAATGTATATAAGTAAATTATGTAATCATACAAATGGTGATCATACATTTATGAATGCTAGCATCTATGCTTGATGCATTGGGTGGATGCATGCTAGTACTAAAAATGCATTCATACAACTAGATACCATGGAATTGAATTCCAATAATTTTGAGGGACCGTTGAGTAGTGAAAGGAGTGGTATGAAACCTATGGATATCATGATTTTAATTACATAAGTCTTTCATAAAAAAATGATTTCATCGGGTGACAAATGTTTGTGCTAATAATGTATATGTAGTGAATGAAATTTCATTGTATTGAAAATGTTGACAACTAAATGAGATTGAACTATTTGTATCTTTAATTCTAAGGTCATTTCATATACTATTATGAATATTGCATTGAAATATTATATGTAGTATTAATCATAGTTTGTTTGGATGATTTAGAGTTCTGTCAAGGAGGATAGATTGTAGTTAGAAGGATCTTGGATATGGAAATGAGTGTAAGTCCATAACGAAGGATGATAACTACTATTGCAAGGGACAAATTTTACAAGAGGAATTTCATAATTGTGAAATTTGACTTTTTGTAAGAAATAGATTTAAATTTCTATTTGAAATTTTGATAATGACATCTCATGATAATTGTATGTGTATGGTATAGGTGAGATGATGGATTTGACTAATAAGGACAAATGATGGTTGTTGTAAGTTGGGAAGCATGGTAAGAATGATACTATGATGGATATGTAACCCAATGATATGCCTTGATCTCCTTAATCTATGTTATATTAGAGGTTACCAATAGGATACCTTAGCAGTAAGACTCTATAAGTCTACGTTATTTTTGCATGTGTGTTGGCAATATGGATTACCTAAGGTTTTTTTAGCAGAGAAGGGGTTGCATGCACTTGGAAGGGTAAGTGAAGCAAGGAAGAGGAAACCGAATGAATCTATTATAGAAGATCCATGTTAAAAGCTAGATGGGATTAAGAAGGCATTATATATATGTGTGTGTTTCGTTTTGTCAAAGAAAATAGTGAGATGAATCTTTCCCATGGAAGCCATATGGATCATATACATATTCATACAAATAAGAATTGAACTAATTTGCATAGTTTATCTTGTGCTATGAATATATATTATTCACTCATGTGAAATTGAAATTCATATGGATGGAAGAATTATTGCATAGAAATATATATGCTATACATGTTTACTTTGATGATTATTGTAGGAATATGATGGAATGTTGAATCTATTGGATATATATAAAGAAAATGGGAGGAATGATTGAACATTGTTGTCTAGGATAGATCACAATGAAGACAAAAATGTTGTTGACAAAAAGAGAACACTAAGGATGGTGTTATTCCGAGGGGGAGGGGAATGCAATATCCCTAGTTTCGACCTCTAGATTGTATTGGACTAATTATGTGAATAGTGTCAATAAGTGGTGTAATGATGAAAATCAATTTATGTAAATGATGCCATATGAAAAATATGTAATTATGTATTTTGTAAATTCCTAGTGTAGAGATCAAGGAAAAGGTCTTAGTAGTGAATGACTATACATGTGTTTTTGATAATTACGCTTTCAAAAATTAAAATAATGGTCCAAGGATGGTTGAATAAGAAAGAACACTTACGGGATATGATTCCACAGGAGGGGAAAGGCAAGGGGGTGAAATAGGATTGACATATGTATTATGAATTTCTATATCCTAACTTCTAAGTGATTATCCTATTTCCTTGTTTTCTTCAAATGTTTACTCCAATTAGATTAAGAGCCTAGTTAAATGAAAAGGGAAAAACGAAATTGGAATAATTAATTAGCTCAAGTAATTACCCCCTTACACTCAAGAAATTAATTCCTACCTTGAAGCAACCAAATCCTATTTTCATAGCAACAAGATAGTAGTGGGGATGAGGCTCTTCACTCTCACCATTCATTCATCCAAAGAAATAATTAGAATTAGGGAAGAAAAACTTGAGAAAAATAAGCTTCTTGAAGATAAAATAGAGGTTTTCATGAAGAAAAACCAATGAAAACTCTTGTATGATCCATGGATATGTGAAAGACTGATTGCTGTGTGACAGTAGAGATCAAGGATGAGTTGGTAGACATCCTCTTAAATCGTTATATATTGTTTTTCTTTTGGATTGTCTAAGAATTAAAAATATATTATTAAAAAATAAAACATTCTATTGAAGTTGTTATCCAAAAATAGACAGTGATTTGGACTCTTTCTACACATACTAAAGATCATAGGTAGGAAGAGTATTCCTAAGTGATTGGAGAGAAGAGAAGTGAGTATTGATCTGAGTCTGTTTGGTGAATGTAAGACATGAATTTAGTTTGGAAAAATCAATGATTATATTTATAATGATTTGGTAATGTCATCAGTATCTTTTCTCATTTTTCTGGAGATGTGTGATATTGTTCTTTTGATAGGCTAGTTTCTAATGGATTGAAAAACACAAAATCCCTTAAAAACCTGCTTTTGAAAAACTTGACTTGTATTGAGTAATGAGTTATTACATAGACATTTAATTTTAGAGTTGAATTAATTCCAAAATCTATCAATATATTTAAGTGGAAGGGTTTCTTTTTGAAATGGTCTTTTATACAATGGAAATTTGACATACATATCATTTCTCTCATTTCCTTATTAGACCAACAAACCCTATTTTTTAATGTTGGCAATGTAGGTAAATTGTAGTTTTGGGTCAAAAACACTGAACTCAACTTTTTGTTTTTTGGTCCAGGTTAAAATTACAATATTTTGCAATGATGGCATTAAAACCCTCTAATGTTGCTAAAAAAAATCTTAAAATCAACCCTTGAATTGAAAATTGGTACTACCAATAACACCATTCTATTTAAAGAGTTAAAATTCCAACTTGTTTAAAACCATGGACTTAAAAATCAACATCGTTGCAACGAAAACCTTAATATCAACTTTCAAATTGAAAAGTGGTGCTAATAGAATTTTTTTTTGGGGTTAAAATTAAAACTTGTTTGAAACCATGGGATTAACAACTAGTATCATTACAACTAAAATATTAAAATCAACCCCCAAATTAAAAAATAATGGTACTACTAGTAGCGCTCCTTTTTTTTTTTTAATTTTAAATTTAATTCTTCTTCCCAGGGTAAAGTTACAACCTTTTACAAATATGGCCATAAAATTGTGCATTGTCGCTAAGAAAAACCTTAAAATCAACGATTAAATAAAAAAAGTGGTACTATCAGTAGCACCATTTTTTGGGGGGTTAAAATTATAACTTGTTTGAAATATTGGTCTTAACAACTAGTATTGTGGTAACAAAAACCTTAAATTCAACCCCAAATTGAGAAGTGGTGCAATTAGTAGCACCTATTTTTTTGGGGGGGTTAAAATTACAACTTGTTTGAAACCATGGGCTTAACAACTAGTACACTTGCAAACAAAATCTTAAAATCAACCCCTGAATTGAAAAGTGGTGATACTAGTTGTACCTTTTTTTGGGGGGGAGGGGGGTGCGTGGTTAAAATGACAATTTGTTTGAAATCATAACTTTAACAATTGATTCCATTGAACCAAAATATTAAAATGAACCAATGAGTTGAAAATGTGTGTTGTTATACCACTTTTTTTTGTGCCTAAATTTACAACATTTTTGAAACCATGACCTAAAAAATAGGCACTACTGCAAACAAAATATTAAAAAAGAAAGAAAAAAAAAACTATAAAAACTAGAAAATAAAATAAAAAATAGAGAGAAAAATGATGAAACTACTAGAAAAGAACAAGTTTTAAAAAAATAAAATTAAAAAACATTTTAAATAAAAAATATATCAGAATCAAAGGAAAAAAAAAAAGATAAATTAGATGCTCACCTCCTTCATCCTCCTTTTAAAAGTAATGAAAAATTTAATTAGAAGAAAAATTAAAACAAATTAAAAAAGAAAAAAGAAAAAAAATGAATAAAAACAAAAAAAACATCGAAAACAAAATCTAAAAATAAAAATAAAATAATGAAAATATTTAAAAATATATATATAAAATAACAAATAACATACAAATTTAGAAAACAAATGAATGTAAACATGTATACATTAAATAAAAACAAATTAACAAAAACACATGAAATTTTTTTAAAACAAAACAAACAAAATCAGGGGAGCAATTTACCTAGAATCGTCCCACTTGGCCCCCAAAAGTTGTTGCTTGATGACCCAACGCTCCTTTAAGTGGCAAGTGATAGCTTTGGGAGGGGTGAGAGGGGGAATTTAGGAGGAGGGAGGGTATAGGAGTGTGGGAATGGGGGGGGACGGAGGTGAATAGGGAATGCGATGAGGTGGGGAGACAATTTCAAAGGCGGGATTGTTGATCCTCAAATGTGTTAAGTATTTTGCAATATATATTGTATATTCCCTTCCCATACTTATAAAATTTTTGAGTTCATTGTGGGTTCATAATGCATTGTCTAGTCTTGTTCAACTTTCGTGACCTCCAAAATACACCATTCATTTCTGTCACCTCCGTTTTACACTTATACTTAGAAATTTTTCAAAAATGGTTCACCATGGATCTAAGATACTTTTCCGATTGCCTCATCTATACCCATGACCCCTTCGTCGCAATCTAATTATTATAATTAGCCAAATTATCCATGACTTACCGTGAGTCAATGGGATGTTACAAATCTTTTCCATACTTCCACTATCCCATTTGTCTATAACCCTGCGATCATCAAATTATTTAAGTCTTACCATGGGTCCATGAGTCTGGGATGATTTCAGAAAGGAACACCTGCTACCTTGTAACCTGATCACTCATCCATATACTATCCCTGACCCCATGATCCCACTACCCTGCCATTTCATTACCCCTCCATTCAACCATCCCGATTTTCCACTGGTCCCTGGTAACCTAGGTCTTGTCTTATAATGTTCCATGATGTATATTTAATACACATCTTCTGAAAATGACTAAAAATGGTTAAGTGTTAAAGCCTTTATTAATGGTGATCTTCTAGATAAAATTCCTTATCAATTTCAATATCAATTTTTATTAATGATCCTTGAGTCAAAAGACTCAGAATCATGTTAAGGAAAACACATTTATTTTGATAATAACACTTTGAGAAGAACTACACATTAATATGTCAGCTTGATTAAGTATGACAACCTAGAGAAAGGAATGGTTCTATCAAGATAACATCAACCTTATTGGAAGAGAAGATCAAATATTTTAGTGGTCAAGAGAATAAATATATTACTCTTCACTACCACTTCCAGAGAAGAATTTAAACTAGAATTGAATGTCAGGAATCTCTCTGGCATGCTGCATTCCATAAGTCTATGAGTACAAGGAGTTGTTTTCATGGTGCATTGATAAATTTGACAATAATCAAAGAATAATTTAGTTGCAAGGGGAGTCTCCTATTTCCTTATCTCTTTCAGTATTCAAGAGGATGCTCAGACTCCCATAATCGATGATGATTTTCAAAGGCACTTAAGCCTAGAAATATTTGAAGACAAAAAATGGAGGATTGGAGCTTCTACTAGAATATTTTGAATACCCAACAATTATTCTGAAGGACCTTTCAAGCATTCAGGTCATTTCATTAAAAAATACCTATCAAGAAATGGCGTGGTTATTCACTAGAGTATCTAGAAAAGAATCCATGGTTACTATTCCCAACCTCACTCTGTATATATTGTACTTTTCAATTCATGAAAAAGCAATATTTGATTGAGAAAATATTATCTCCAGTGAATTATCTTTTCAGTTGGAAAAGTTCTGAAAGAAGAAAAGATTCTACATGTCCTCATACTTTATTTTTACCATTACATACTATCACAACTTCAAAGGATTGCCTTTGACTAAGCAAGTCAATTGTAAACTTGACCTTGTTCAGATGTGGTATCCGTCTCCATAGAAACAAAAGGATACATACCATTTTACAAAGTAAATAATGCATTCATTTCTTCTTTCAAAAAAACTTATTCATGGATCAAACACATCTAGATTGTCTTTAGAAGCAACATCCTTCTTAGATAAGAGAGGAAGCTTTGATGCAATGCATAATTCTTGTTTTATCAGGATTTATTTCTCTCATGAGAAAACCTCATATTTTCCATATTATGTTTCAGATAAGATATTTTTTGATGAAGTATGAAGGAAATATAAATCTTGGTCTTATTTATTTAAGAAAAAGAGGAAAATACAATTCATTCCTCTACCATGGAAAATCAGGGAGATAATGGTGAAAAAAATTACACATATCAATGAAATATTAGTCCAATTTGACCAATTCAATCTAAAGAAAGTGATTGAAATCAAGGGTTTTGACCCTAGCCAATTATTTATGAAACACATGACATCCATCGAGTACAATGTATCATTTTCTAGTACATTCCTGTTTGGAGAAGAAGACAGTGATATCCAAAACCACCAAATGATAACTGATGAGAAAATTCAAGAGAATATCGAAATAGTTATTAATACCATTGATAAACATAGACAATAAGGAAGAGTTGTGAATTATGGGAGTTCACGGTCTCCTAATGTTTCTCAGAAAAGATGCCCACCCAAAGGAAGTCCCTAGTTTGCAGTTCAAGAACAAAGGAAATCGTCGATGGATAATTTTGATGATGGAGGTGAACAAAACCCTCCTAAGAGAAATCTAGATAGACCATACAAATTTCCAATCACCAGAAAAAGGAAAAGATGAATACATAAGGAAGGAGAAAGTGAGGACATACCTGAAGAGGAGATCGTTTTGGAATACATGGAGCTTGATGTGAATATTGAAGACACTGAATTTCCAAATGAAGAACATAGAATATAGGTGAGTAGATAAGTTTCAACAAAATTGGCCACCCAAGAGCCAATCATGTTTGAAGAGGAATCCATGACTCTGGATAGTGCCACATTTGACAAAAATTCTAGTACATTGGTTTATTGAGAAAATTGATTCCCAAAATAAGAAGGTTCAAGGAAAATTGAACTCAAAACATGAATTTAATGTGTAAATGTGTTGAACCTACACAAAATAGATCTAGATAAACAATGATACACACATTTGCAGAGAGAATAGAAGAAAGAAGAAGAAGGAGAGAAAGAATGGAAGAATTGTCATTAACCATATTACACACTCAAAGAGTGAATAATTTACAATAGATATAGGCTACATAAGTAGCTAATGAGCCATAGTGGTGGTCTATATTGATCTGGACACACACCAACAGTTACAAGAGTAAACTGCCACCTAGTCTAGTCTCATAGGAAGTTACGGGAGTGAACTGCCACCTAGCTAAGTTAACTAGTCAACTAGTCTTCAATTAACTGACTGAACAAAGAGTAGTGAGTTGGTGATGATACCAATGTTGCATGGTGACAAAACCAATACAACATCTAAACTCAACTCAACTAGTCAAACTGAAGTGTCAACTGAAAGAGAATATTCTCTAGGTGGAATATTCTCCCCTAAAATATAGGAGACTAGATAATGACTAATTATGACTAATAAACAAGGAATAACCTTAGGAAAAATAAATCCTAGGTGTGTGTGAAGTAACTCCAACAAACCCCCTGAACATCACTATGGTGAAAATAAAGAATGGGTCTTGGCTACGAGGCCATGTTAGGTACCCAAATACAAAAGATACACTCAACTAAATGAGGAAAGAGGGAAAACCTCATGGGAACAAAACCCCCCCTCAAATTACAATGCATAAAATAAAAAATGATAAGGAACAAAAGGCAGTTGCTAAGCAATCATGTCCTTCACTCCAAGAAGACCTCGCAACTGTGAAAGTTTGTGCTCTTTGAAGATTTTGTTGAAGATGTAGATGTCTACACGGATCTGATGAAGTATATGCATCATTGATATTTCCACACATATCCACTTTATATTCTTGTAATGAATAATATCCAAATAAATTTTGGATGAAATTTTGAAAACCATGCGGCCGTTTCCAGAAAAATGTTGAAATTTGTTGATTTTAAAATGACCATAACTTCACTTTACGGACTCTGTTTCGGATGATTGTTTTTTTGAAATTGGATATTTTTCCAAGAGGAATTAAAATATCCAATTTGTTTATGCAAATTTTTCTCAGAAAATATCAGAATGACATCTGATGTGCGCGGCTTCCTTTTTGACTCCTGAGATGCATGCATGGTGCATGCAAAAGTGTCTGCATGTAACTCCTGAGATGCATGCCATATATATTCCACATGAATTTTAGAAAACAAATCTGAAATGGAGTAGACATCATCTTCAATTAATGGAATACAAATTTTTGCAAATAATTATGTAGAAGACTCTTCATAAGAAGAGGCTTGATCTTTTGATGGCTTCTCTTTTGGCTCTATTTGTTTGACCTCCTGCATGAAATATTAACAATATTATTTATTCCCAAATAGAACCTCCAATCTGGTCCATAATTCATTTGGAGTTGATCCTTGTGATTCTTCATATACTTGATGGAAAAGTTCGGGAGAAACATACATGCCGATACTTCCTATGGCCATATCTTGTCTATTTAGAAAATCATTTTTCTCATCGACATAATCAGGCTCTACTTTCATTGCCATAGTTATTTGGTATAAGACTTTGCATCTTAGCAGAAGCAAAATTTTCGGCTTCCATTCCAAATAGTTATGAGGAGTGAGAAGTATTTTCAACAAATAATCCATCTTTATGTGTTCTTCAATTTTCAGTACCTACAAAAAATGATTTGGTGTAGCTTTTGCTTAGCAGTCCATTGGCTCTGATACCATGTAAATGTGTTGAACCTACACAAAATATATCTATCTAAACAATGATACACACATTTGTAGAGAGAATAGAAGAAAGAAGAAGAAGGAGAGAAAGAATGGAAGAATTGTCATTAACCGTATTCCACACTCAAAGAGTGAATAATTTACAATAGATATAGGCTACATAAGTAACTAATGAGCCATAGTGGTGGTCTATATTTATCTGGACACACACCAACAGTTACAAGAGTAAAATTCCACCTAGTCTAGTCTCATAGGCAGTTACATGACTGAACTACCACCTAGATGAGTTAACTAGTCAACTAGTCTTCAGTTAACTGATTGAACAAAGAGTAGTGAGTTGGTGATGATCCCAATGCTGCATGGTGAAAAAACCAATGCAACATCTAAACTCAACTCAACTAGTCAAATTGAAGTGTCAACTGAAAGAGAATATTCTCCCCTAAAATATAGGAGACTAGATAATGACTAATTATGACTAATAAACAAGGAATAACCTTAGGAAAAATAAATCCTAGGTGTGTGTGAAGTAACTCGAGTTCCACCCTCCAAACTTGTACAAATTCACGAAGCTATAAGAGAATCCCTAAACATTTTGGTTGGAGATACGGAGAATGAAAATGCCATTCTAAAAGATAGAATTAAAGAATTGGAAAGTTATTTAAATCCCCCATAATTATTCCCCAGTCCAATTACCACATTACAACCTTGAAGAAGAATTGAGGGAAGACTGAAATATAGCTTTAGAATAAAGGGAACATCAAGTCTACTTGCTACCATTAGAAGGTATGCCTGATAAAATATCCTGAAGAGAATGTCTCTTATTCTTGAGACATGGGAATTGGAAACGAGTTTTGTTTCCTTAGGATCAAGAATGAAAATTTTTAGACAATACCTTCAGGTTGACCTTGAAAATGACAAAGAATTTTATAAAGGGGATATTTCTAGCTTTGTTGCAAAATTTTCAAGTGTTAGAAAGTTCTGGAGGAAAGAAGAGGACTTTCCTTTTTCATTCTGAATAAAATAATTCAAGGCTCATTTTTTAAAGAGAATAAAGAGTTTGAACTTGACATGCTAGCTGAGTGTGATAATATAAGTGTTAAAAGAGGGGAGTTGTATTTAAAATTAATTGAAATAGATTTAGCTGGATCAACCAGATATGTGGAGGATCCACATACAATATTAAATTCCATACTTATGTCAAAAGAACAATTCAAAGTAAAGTTGGACTCATTGAAGACTACATCAACTAAGAAGTTTAACAACTTGACCCAGTATTCAGAAACAAAAGTGGAAAGTTGGTTTGTTAGATATGTAAATATAAATGAAGATATTGAGGATACCCTTCACCACATTTCGAAGGACTTCAAAGATCTAGAAAATTCATTATTTGGCATAAAAGTAAAGAAAGAAATAATCATGGCACCAATGAGAGAATACACCGAGAATTGGTTAAACAAATCTTTAACTAAAATAACTGAATTAGATAAAAGAAGAATAAATTGTAACCAGTCAAGAAGTACCATCGAAGGAGAATATAAAAGACACACCAACAAGCAGATAGAGAGAGAGAAATTAAATCACAGTAAGTAAATCAACCACTTTTATAATTTCCCATCCTTCATACTTCTTATTCATAATCATCCATTTGTGTCTTTTTTTTATTTTGAGAACCCATAACCGATATCTGATTGTCTTCTTTTTCTTCTTCCAAGTCCAATCTAGGTCTACTTTCTTTTAAGGTCCATGGGAGCCCCATATGAATCCATTTTAATGAACAAAATCTTTTTATTTTATTGTAAAGAAGACTCTTATTTTTGAACTCCCCAGAGAATCATTTTTGGGTGTAACTTTAATGACTTTTCAAACTTCAAATTTCTAAGTTTGATATTTTTGAAGTGTACCTATCATATTCTCTTTTAGTTTAAATTCCATACTCTTTTAAAATTCTCTTCATCGTGGAATTATATTTCTCTTTCTTATGAATGTGACCAAATATTATTATGTTGTGATGGATGTGAGAAATTTGTTATTTTCATATTATGGTTTCCCTATCTTTATATAATATTGTGTAAATATTATATTTACATTTTTAAAAGATTTCTGGTCCTTCTCTTAAGAATTTTTCTTTGTGAATATACTCTTATACTTTAAATTTCATTTTCATAGTTTATATTTAAAAAATAATGATTTTGGGGTTTTCTGTTTAGCATTATCCTATTTTGATAGTATATCCCAAGGCAACAAGCTATATGTTTCAGATTATAACATAGGATTACCACCTCTATAAAAATTCAGGGGGATTTTATCCTGATGAGGTTGTTGTTGGGATTGTGACCAATATGAACATCAACATTTTTGGTGACCATACTAGGGACAACAAAAGGTTGGTTTCACAGACCATAATTTGATGACTCAACTGAAACCTAATCAACCTTAGTTACAAGTTAGACTCAAAAATCAAGGAAGTGTGATGCATCAATTTTATGATTTGGTTTTGAAAAAAACAAAAAATAGAGAAGAGATTGATATCTCTTGGGAAACCCTTACTCGGGAGGAAGAAAGAGAGATAGTGTTGATACAAAGAAGAAGGGTGTGAATCCAAGAAAAACTGGAACCTTATAAATGTCCAATAACAAGAAGTAAGAGAAAGAAACTTCGTCTTCATGAAGTTGGTGAAAGTTCCAAATCATAAATAACAAGAACCCTAATCGTGGGTGATAGAGAAGAAAGAAATGATATTCCTAAGAATCGAGAAGAAACAAATGAAAGACAAAGAGTCACAAGAAGAAGGGCTAGGTCTAGCCCACTTAATTTACATGGAGAAAAACTTACATTACTGACCCTCACACAAGGAGTTTACCATTTTTTCTAGGAGATGGAATCATGGATCCAAAAAGACACATGGATCGATTCTTAAGTGTTTTTGATATCCATTTAATTGAACATGATGATGTGATGGTTAGTGTATTTCTTCAGATCTTGATCGATCCATCTTATGAATGGTATATTTCTCTCCTAGCTCAGTCAATCAGATCATTTGATGACCTAGATAATATGTTTATGAATATGTATTCACCTCCCATTTCATATCATACATTGCTTACCAAATTACTCAAATCCATATCAACAAGGGAGAAAGAATCAAATATTTCAAATTACGACTTTTCAAGACTTTGAATCAAATTCCATTAGAGAAATGACCAAATGATCCTGTTATATTTGGATGTTATAGGAATGCAATGCATGAAAATGTAAATTATGCAATCATATCTTCACAAATAAATTATTTATATGGATCCATCTAGAAAGAAACAAATCTAGAAGAATTTATGTCAGAGACCAATGTTGATCCCAAGATCATTCTTGGGAAAGTACAAAGACAAATCAATACTCTTTCCATATCACATCAAGGACCATTTACTTCAAGAAGTGTTGAAAATCGAGTGACTGGTGGAGGGATACTCCAGGGGGTTCCCCCTAATGTAAGAAACGATCCAACAACTGCTCAAGAAATAAGACAAAAAATAGATATTGGTCAAATGACCAAAACCATCAGATAGATGCATAATGAAATTACTAGGCTAAAAAGAGCCAAAACTTTTGTCCCACCTTATAAAAATACAAGACTCCCATTAAAAGATCAAAGAGTAAGAAATGACAAAAATGAAGAACACAGACCAAGGGCATTGAGAGTGTCAAATCCTAATGATATAGTATTAGAAGAGATTTAGGAAGAAGAAATCTTTGAAAATTTTGGTCAAGAAGGAAATATCACCCAATATGAAGTTTTAGAGTCAGTATAGATGGATAAAGGACCATCATACTTTTAAAATTTTGTTGAACAAGAATATCCAAACCATTCACAAGACAATGCTGTCTATACTAGAGATCAAATGAATAAATTCAAAACAAAGGAATCAATAGAAAAATAAAAAGTGAAAGCAAATACTGTAGAATCAGCAAAGTAACAAGTAGTTGGTAGTCAGGAAAAGAATCCACTACAAATGAACTATAATATGATTGATGACTTAGCCAAACTCATAATTGCCTTTCCTTTCATGGAGGTGGTGAAGATACCACAACAAAAAGAAAATATTTTGAAGATACTTGATGATTCAAATACAATGATAGAAGTTGTTGTCATGAATACCAGATGACAACAAAATATTTTATCAGTCAGGACAATGGGTAAATTCCCACCATTCCACATATCCATGTAAAATAATGACTTTACATAACATAATTGTCTGGTTGATAGTGAAGCTACCAACAATATCATGTATTTATCAGTTATGGAAGAACTAAGAATGGGAAGTACAAAATACTATGAGACTAGGGAAATTATATATGTTATTGATTCAAGAAAGGTCCCAACCTACGGTGAAATAAAATATTTATGTACATGGATAAGTGCAACACCTCACATTACAACAATGTTCACTATTATAGTTGTAGATTTTCCTCCAACATATGGAGTTGTATAAGGAAGATATTGGTGTTAATTGATTGGAGGATATATTATGAATGATGGAAGTTGTATGATGTTTCCTAACAAATATGGGGCAATGGTCAGGGTTCTTTGAGAAAAAATAAATTCCATATCCTTCAAGAAGAAAGAGAACAAAGTAATGCAAAATTATATTGATGATGGAATCATAAATTATGTTGTACTTAGTCTAGAACAAATCAACCCTCTAAAGAAAGAGGAAAAAAATTCTTTTCATGGTTTTTGGAAGTTTTAGTTTGATGGTGCCTATTCTAAGTATGGAAATAGAGTAGGGATTTCCTTTTGGATTGAAGAATGTTGGGGAAACTTTCCAAAGGGAAATGGATCATGCTTTTAAATATTTGATTGGGAAGTTTTTGGCTGACTATCAAGATGATTTGTCTATTCATTCTAAATTAAGAAAGGAGCATGTCAAACATTTAAGAGAAGTTTTTGAATGATGCATATTGTATGGTATATCTTTGAATACTAAGAAATTTCTGTTTGTAGTATTAGAAGGAAAACTTTGGGACATATAGTAAGTAAGGAGGGTATATACATAGATCCAAAAAAAATCAAGGACATTAATGATCTGAGTCCTCCAACATCTGAAAAGGGAGTTGAATATTTCTTTGGGAAGATAAAATTTGTATGAAGATTCGTCCCAAACTATGCTACAATTGTAATTATGATCAACATATTGTTGAAGAAATACCAAAAATTTGAATGGACTTAGGAAATTCAAGCAACATTTACAAGAATAAAGCATGCAATCACTATTGCTCTAGTTCTTGTCAACCCAAATTTTGATAAAGATTTCATATTATATTCATTTGATTAAGAAGAAACTATTGCTTCCATATTGACACAAATGAATTCAAAGGGAGAAGAATTACCAATCAATTTCATGAGAAAAACATTACATGATTATGCACTAAGATACTAAGAGATAGAAAAACAAGCCCTCTCTCTCGTTAAAACAATATCACATTTTAGGAAATGTATTTTATCATCCCATATCATAACTTATGTCCCAACCTCTCCAGTAAATATTCTTCTCAATCAACAACTTAGATAAGGAAAATGAGTGAATTGGATTGCTAAAATCAAAGAGTTTGATATCGAAATCAAGCCTCTAAAGGAAACTAAGGAAAAGGATTACATAATTTAATGAAAAGAATTGATGTAGTGAACATAGAAATATCTATTTCATCAGGGTCATCATTGTCGACATCAAAATGGTACAAAAATACAATATTTTGTTTGAAGTCTGGTCAGTTTCCCATTGGTATGTCTTCAAAAGAAAGAAGATCATTGAAAATGAAGGCCAATAAATATGTATTAGTTGTTGAAGTCTTACTTCAGAGAAATTTTGATGGAATATTATTAATACGTATCGATTCCACAAAGGCTCAAAATATTCTACAAGAGTTTCATGAAGGTATTTGTGGTGGAAAATTCACACCTACAACAATGAACCACAAAATTACAAGAGCAGTGTATTATTGGCTCACAATTTTTAAATATTCTTACTCAATGATCAAAAAATTCATTTCTCATCAAAATGTTTTAGGAAAGATGAAGAAAGTAATAATTCCATTGCAACATATAACGATTGAAGAGACTTTTACACAATAGGGACTAGATGTTATTGGACCAATCAATACAAAATATAACAAAGGTAATTCATACATTCTTATTGCAATTGTTTATTCCACAAAATGACAAGAAGCTATATCCCTAGAAAAGTATGATTTTGAAGAATTGATTACCTTCATCAAAGATAATATCTTGTCAATATTTGGAGTTCCAGAAAAACTTATAAATGATAATGGATCAATCTTCATTGGTTCAAAATTCACAAATTTTTGTGGGGAATATGGTATCATCATGGGACAATCATCAAATTATTATTCCCAAGGTAATGGCTTGGTTGAATCCACCAATAAAACGTTGATTCAAATTCTCAAAAAGATGATTACTGTAAACTAGAGGAATTGCCATGTAACGTTGATTGATGCACTATGGGTCAGTATAATTACACCAAAATATAGTACATTATTGTCACCATATACCTTAGTATATATAAAAGAAGAAAAAAGGCCATTCATTTGGAATTAAATGCCTTGACTTATGCTGTGAATACATCAGAAGATGTTGAACAAATTTCCCCACTACAAATAATATATTATCAGTTGATACATTTGGAAGAACAATGGAACAAGGCACTAATAAACATGAGTCAAATACATCAGACCATCAAAGGAATTTTTTATCAAAGTGAATAAAAAAAGGATTTTCAAAAGGGCTAGTTGGTGTTGTTATGGAATAAGAAAAAATAAAAACCATCTTTGCATACAAAGTTTGAAGCGTTGTGGATTAGCCCTTATATGGTTGAAAAAATTCTTGTTTACAACTCTTATTTGTTAAGAGACATGAAAGACACATTCCAGATGTTGCCAGTCAATGGGAAACACCTTCAAAGTTTTTTCTCCTAAAACATTCTCAGTCACAATCTGTATATATTTTTCTTTCTCGTACATATTTCTTAAGTCTTTTTTTTCCTTTTTATTTTTCTCAGGTTGACTCCATTTCCCAATGATCAAGATTATGGATTCTCAGTAACCCATAGGGGGCTACTATCCCATAGTTGGAGCCAATTGTTGATTCTCAAATGTGTTAAGTTTTTTTCAATCTCTCTTATATATTCCTTTCCCATACTTAGAAATTTTTTGTGTTCGTCATGGGTTCTTAATGAATTATCTAGTCTTGTTCAACTTCCACAACCCCAAAAATACACCATTCATTTTCACTGCCTCTTGTTTGCACTTATACTTAGAAATTTTTCAAAAGCGATTCACTGTGGGTCTAGGATACTTTCCTGATTGTCTCATCAATACCCACGATACCCACGTCTTGATCCAATTCTTATATTTATCCAAATTATCCATGATTTAGCATGGGTCCATGGACGTTACGATTCTTCTCCATACTTCTACTTCCCCTCTTGTCTATAACCTCAGGATCTCTCAACACTTAGTCAAATTATTTAAGTCTTACTGTGGGTCTACGATTCTAAGTTGATTTCATCACTCATCCATATATTATCCCCGACCAATGATCCCACTACCCTACCATTTTACCATCCTGTTTTTCCACCACCCCATAGTAACCCAAGTCATGTATTATCACATTCCCCAATGTACATTTAATACACATCATCTGAAAATGACTAAAATTGGTTAAGTGTTAAAAGTCGTTATTGATGACGATCTTATTGAGACAATTCCTCATCAATTTCAATATTAATTTGTATTAATGATCCTTGATTCAAGAAACCTAGAAGCATGTTAAGGAAAACAATATATTTTGATAATAACACTTTGAGGAGAAATGTAAATTAATTTGTCAACTTGATTAAGTATGACAACTTAGAGAAAGGAACAATTTTGTGGAGATACCATCAACCTACTTAGATGAGAATATCAAATATTTTAGTGGTCAAGGGAATAAATATATTACTCTTCACTACCACTTCCAAAGAAGAATTTAAGTGATATTTGGACGTTAGGAATTACTCTGGCAGGCTACGTTTCATAAGTATATGATTTCAAGGAGTTGATTTCATGGTGTATTGATAAATTTGACAAGAATAAGAGAATAATTCAGTTGCAAGGGGAGTCTTCTATTTCCTTAAATTCTCCAGTCTTCAAGAGGATGCTTAGAATCCCAGATTTGATGATGATTTTCAAGGGCAATGAAGCCCAAGAATTTTTGAAGACAAAAAATGGAGGATTGGAGCTTCTACGAGAAAATTTTGAATAACCAACAATTATTCTAGAGGAGATTTCAAGGATTCAGGTCAGTTCATTAAAAAATACTTATCGAGAAATGACATGGTTATTTTCTAGAGTAGCTAAACAAGAATCCATGACTATTGTTCCCATATTCGCTCAATATATATTGTACTTTTCAACTCATGAAAATAAATAATTTGATCGGGAAAAGATTATCTCTAGTGAATTGTCTTTTTAGTAGGAAAATTTCAAAAAGAATAAAATATTCTACATTCCCTCATATTTAATTTTCTCCATTACATACTGTCACATCTTCAAAGGCTTACCTTTGGCTAAGAAAGTCAATTGTAAAATTGACCCTGTTTAGATGTGGTATCTGGATCTATGGAAATAGAAGTCTACATACCATTTTTACAAAGTAAATAATGCCTTCATTTCTTCTTTCGAAAAAATTATCCATGGATCAAACACATCTAGATTGTCTCTAGAAGCAACATCCTTCTTAGATAAGAGAGGAATATTTGATGCAATGAAAAATTATAATGTTATTAGGCTTTATTGTTCTTGTAAGAAACCTTCATATTTTCCTTATTATGTTTTAGATAATATATTTTTTGATGAAGTATACATGCAATATAAATTTTGGGCCTATTTCTTTAACGAAAAGAGGAAAAGATAGTTCATTCAGAGGAAATGAAAAATCTAGGAGATAATGGTGAAAAAAATTAGAGATATCAATGAAATATCAATCCATTTTGACCAGTTCAATCTAAAGAAAGCGAATGAAATCAATGGTTTTGATCCTATCCAATTATTTATGAAACACATGACATATGTAAGGTACAACGTATCATTTTCTAATACAACATTTCTTAGAGAAGAAGAGAGTGATAGCCAAAACCCCCAAATGCTACCCAATGAGAAAAGGAAATAGGATACTGAAACAATTATCAGTACCACTGATCAACATAAAAAACAAAGAAGAGTTGTGAATGAGAGGAGTTCACGATCTCCAATTTTTTCTCAAAAAAGTGGCCCACACAAAGGAATACCCCAGTCTATAGTTCAAGAACAGAGAAAATCATTGATGGCTAATTCCGATGATGGAGGTGAAAAAAAACCTCTTAAGGGAATCTAGATAGACCACACAAAATTCTAGTCTCTAGAAAAAGGAAAACATGAATAAATAAGGAAGGAGAAAGTGAGGATGTACATGAAGAGGAGATCATCCCGGAAGACATGGAGCTTGATGTGAATGTTGAAGACATTGAATTTCCATATGAAGAAAAAAGAATATAGAAGATCAGAGAAGTTGCAACAGAATTTTCCACCCAAGAGCTAATGATGTTTGAAGAGGAATCATTGACTCTGCATAATGCCACGTTTGACAAAAAATCAAGAAAATTGGTTATTGAGAAAATTAATTCAAAAAATAAGAAGGTTCAAGAAAATCTGAACTCAGAAATTGATTTTAATGGAGTTCCACCCTCCAAAACTGTACAAATTCATGAAGCTACAATATAATCCCTAAAAATATCGGTTGAATATATGGAGAACAGAAATTCCATTCTAAAGGACATAATTAAAGAATTAGAAAGTTCTTTAATTCCCCCACCATTGTTTTTTAGTCCAATTTATACAATACAACCTTGGATAAGTCTTGAGGGAAGACTGGAATCTAGCTCCAGACTAAAGGAAACATCAAGTCTAATTCCTACCATTAGAAGGTATGTCGGAGAAAATATCTAGAAGATAATGTCTCTTATTCTTGATACATGGGAATTGACAATGCGTTTCGTTTCCTTAGGATCAAGAATGAAATTTTTTAGAAAATACCTTCAGGCTAATCTTGAAAATGACAAAGAATTTATAAAGGGGCCATTTTCATATTTGTTACAAATTTTTCAAGTGTTATCAAGTTTAAGAGGAAATAAGAGGACTTGCCTTCTGCAGTCTGAATAAAACAAATCAAGGCTTGTTGGTTAAAGAGAATAAAGAGTTTGAAAGAGATGTTAGTTGAGTGTGATACTATAAGTGTTAAAAGAGGGGAGTTTTATTTAAAATTAATTGAATTATATTTATCTGGATCAACCAGAGATGTGGACGACCCACATCTAATATTAAATTCCATAATTAAGTCAAAAGAACAATTAAAAGTTAAGTTGGAATCATTGAAGACTACATCAGTTGAGAAGTTTAACAAGTTGACCAAGTATTCAAAAACAAAAGTGGAAATTTGGTTGGTTAGTTATGCAAATAGAATCAAAGATATTGAGGATACCCTTCACAAAATTTCGATGGACTTCAAAGATATTGAAGATTCGTTATTTGACATAAAAGTAAGGAAAGAAATAATTGTGGTACCAATAAGAGAATACATCGATAATTGGTTAAACAAAGCCTTAACTAAAATACCCAAATCAGATCAAGAAGAAGCAGTTGTAACTGATCAAGCAATCCCATTGAAGGAGAATATAAAATAAAGACCAACAACCATATAAAGAGAGATAAATTCCATCATAGTAAGTAAATTAGTCATTTTTATAATTTATTATCCTTCATACTTCTCATTCAAAAATCATCCAGTTGTGTCTTTTCATTTTTTTGAAAACCCATAATTGATATCTGATCATCTTCTTTTTCTTCTTCCAGGTCAAGTCCAAGTCTACTTTATTTTAAGGTCCACGGGAGCCCCATCCCATTCGATTTGGAAGAACAAAATATTTTAATTTTATTGTAAAACAAACTCTTATTTTTGAACTCCTTAGAGAATTATTTTGGGGTGCAACTTTAATGAATTTGCAAACTTTGAATTTTTATGTTTGAAAATTTTAAAGTGTACCTATCATATTCTCTTTCAGTTTAAATGCCATACTCTTTTAAAATTATTTTCATTGTGGACTTATATTTCTCTATATTATGAATGTGACCAAATCTTATTTTACTGTGTTAGATGTGAGGTCTTTTTTTTTTTTTTTGATATTATGGTTCCCATATCTTTGTATAATATTGTGTAAATATTATATTTGAGTCTGTAAAATATTCTTGTCCTTCTCTTAGGAATTTTTCTTTGTGAATATACTCTTATACTCTAAATTGTATTTTCATAGTTTATTTTTAAGAAATAATGCTTTTGGGATTTGTTGTTTATCACTCTCCTATTTTGATAGTATAGCCCAATATAAAACATGTTATATATTTTAGATTATAACATAGGAGTACCACCTCTATAAAAATGTAGGGGAATTTTATCCTCAAGAGGTTGTTGTTGGGATTGTGACCAATCTGAACATCAACAAGGATAAAAATGGATGCAATGTTTGGTGGATATTTTGGAGGGAAGTGGGGTGTGGGGATGATTCTAGATAATGGAGTGGGAAGGAAAAATTAGAGGAATGATGACAAGGTGGGGGAGTGATTGGTAGAGGAGAGAAATGGGGGGTGATAGAGGGGGTATAGAGAGGGTGGTGAGATGTAGGGACAATTTTAGAGGGGTGATAATAAGGGTTGTAGGGTTTCAAGGTGGTTTTGGAGGGTGGAAAGGTCGGGGGGGTGATTCCCTGATTTTGTTTGTTTTTATAATTAGTTCTTTTTTTCTTCAAAATTTTTATTTGTTTTTAATTAATTTTTTTTATCATCCTTTATATTTTTTCCAAAGAAAAACCATATATTTGATATTTCATTGAAATCAAAATATACATAGTCTATCAATCCAAAACTAGCTAGACATGATTTGACTATCTTATCCAGTTTAAAGCATAGACCGAACCCAATTAACAACCATGTTATCCCCATTATATAGTCCTCCATCATTTACAGGAAGCCCCCTCTTAGAGAGAAACATTCACATCCTTTTTGCAATGAAAAAAACAAATATATCGGACAACCAATCTAAAACCACTGTGTGGCTCTAGAAAAAGTTGAGAACTACAGTTGGCATTAAAGCATCACCTTGATTATCTTTAACATGAAGAATTGCTTCAGGAATATAAATATATTTCTTTGACAAAACATCCACTATAGATTTGAATTCAAGGTAGATATGTTCAAAATAGATATAGTGGAACATGGATCTTGCTGCTGAAATCCTATCTAGCAAAGGAGATAGGGAAAGATTAGTAATGAAACAAAAATTATTGCACCAATCCATAGCCAATTTGGAATCACCAAATATCTAGATGTAAATTATACCTTTCTCTAAATCATAGTGCAAAAGGATCCACAAGGCATAGAGTTCTTCTATATTGTTTGTTCCCATACCTGCACCAAATTTCAAAGAAGTGAAGTGTAATTCTGGCCAATATAGAACAAAACCCAAGACAGAAAGTCTTTATCAACCTTGGCAAGCCCCATAAAACTTATCCCAAGGCATAAACACATTATTTAATGGTTCTTTTAACAACTAGATTTTGGGAGGTCGCATAAGGTGTGATCATTCTTTGTAAGCTACTAAGATCTTGGAAACTAGAAAATTGGGAGTCCAACTTTTATATTAAAAAATCATACTATTTCATGCAAGACAAAGCCTCCAAATGACATAAAAAGGAAATTCAGAGAAATAATATAGAATGTTTAGCTAAAGCCAATTTATCATGCAGAGTTCTAGGGAATCCATTGACCATTGTCATGGGAATTTGATCATTCAGAAGGAATCTTGCCAAACCCTTATGGAAGAAGGACATGCAACAAAAAGGTAATACACATATTTTGAATCACTTTTTCATAAAAAACTCCAGTTTGTACCATGGAAACATCATTTTTTGCAATGATCCCACATTAAAATATTATTTGATAAAGCTATCCAAACAAATATTTTGATTTTAAGAGGAAAATCTATTTTCCAAATGGAGGACCACCACCTTAATCGTTCTTCATTGTGCATGTGTTGATATAGCGCTTCATATCCTAACTTCTTCTTCAAGATTCCAGTTTCCTTATTCCATGACCATACTATATCATCCTCCCTGTATTGAAGCAAGCTTTTATTGTGCTGAAGCATGCCAATATAATTTTTCCATTCATCTACATGTTGATTATATATGTTAAGAACCTCGACTGATTTCCAAGGCTGTAAATTAATGGACGAGGCTTCCATATTATCTACATCTCTTAGGAAAAAAATACCATTAGCATGAATATTACGAACCAAGCCATTGGATAATCAAAATTTAGAAGGAATTTTTTTTTTCAAACCGCATAAATCATAACTTATCAAACCATTTGGTGATCAAACCATATTTTTAATTTTTTATCATTTATCTTAGGAGATAACTGATTGATTTCTTGTGACTACCATTAAAATTTGGAAACAACGCCATTCTATTTGTGTCGCATGTGCATCATTGACAATAATTAACAAAAAAAATTATTATGAAAGAATATTTAGAGAAAAAAAAACATAAAAAAAACTATCATATCAACTAGAGGGAACTTATAACAATAAAAAAGTGGCAATGGAAAATATCTTTAAAAATACATGGAAACAATTGTACACACTAATATACAACATGATATACCACCTCCATGTTGAAAGAAGTGAAAAAATAATAGAAGTAAATTATTAAAAACATTTTCTTGTCCTATATAAATTTACATGACTTCAATTGAAAATTCATGGTTTTCCCAAGAGTAGTTACTACTAACTAATCATCCATATGTAGAGAATATACCCAAAAAATTGAGATGCATAATCATCGATTTGGCGAAAATATTAAGAAAACCTATTACATGTTCATGGAAAATGTTTATATATAGGAGAAATACATAAGAGTATGCATAACTGTAATCATAAATTAGGCTACAAGATTTTCATTTTTAATGAAAAAATAAAAATTTTAGCCTAAATTTCTTTGAAAAAAATGAAATTTAGCCAAATTGGCAAAAAATCTCTTTAAAAAAAACATTTTTAGAAGGGAATCCTACACAAGGATCAATACTAAGCTGAAATATTTAACCATTTCCAATTTCCCATTTGACCCATTTTCAAAGAATTGGAAAGGAATTTACCAAACATTTCCATACTATCAACTCACCTTTGATTGGTTTAATCTCTGATCAGATCCACTCCTAAGAAATCAATGATGGAAAACAATTAGATTTAAGAATGTTTCCAAATAATCCATTGGTAAATAAAAATATCCACAATGTTTTTTCTCCAACATCCTAGTCAAACTGGTGAATGTTTTTTAGACCCCACCCCCCCCAAAGCCTTGGGCTTTGCTAAGAACGACCATTTTATTGGGTAGGTGTTATATTCTTTGCATGTGTGTTGGGGGGGGGGGCACATTAGATTTGATGATTTCATTTGACGATCTCTCCCCCCTTCGCTCTTTGTGGGTATGTGTTCCATGTGCTTTCCTAGGGGGTTCCCAAGGGGGAAGGATCTCCCCTGGTTACGCGAAGTGTTTGGGGTAACACCCTAAAATTTATTTTTGGGCACTTTTTACTATTTTAGCATTTTTCACTATTTTTAGCGGTTTTATAAATTAATCCTAGATTAAGGGTTAGGGTTTTGGTAGTTGCGGGATACTTAAAATATTGTACATATTGTATTATGAATGGTGAAATTAATACAATGAAGAGCTGAGAGGTGTGACACCAAGGAAGGCTATTTTTCTCTCGGTTAAGGGTTTCCAATGTAAATATTTGTGCATTATGTGCATGAGCCATTGATTACTTTATGTTTTTCTTAAGAGTATGTATGCATTTCTTTACTTCACAGGTTTAAAAATTACAAGTGGTATCATAGCACGTTTTTGGCTTCAGGGGGATGACTTTGTTGCTAAGGGTTTGGATCAGTCCTGATAGATCAATTTTAACTTGGGTATGTGATAAACCTGGGATTAGTGGGAGCTTTGTAGTGGTGATTCTTGTGTTGAAAGATAATGGCAAGCAATTCTAGAATCGAGATTGAGAAGTTCAACGGTAAAAAAATTGATCTATGGAAGATGAAATGGAGGAAATTTTTTTAGAAAAATAACAATGAATTGTTGTGGATCCTGGTACATGACCTATTAGCACACAACCTACTGGTACACAAACTACTAGTACACAAACTAGTGGTACACAAAATACTAGAACTCAATCTACTGGTATGTCGAAAGAATATTGGGAGAAGTTGGATAGAAGAGAAAGGAGTAGGATTAGACTCTTCCTAGATGATTCACTATTATTGAATGTGTCAAGATAATCTACAACTAAGGAACTATGGGAAAAGTTGGGGAATTTATATTAGTCAAAGTCCCTGGTAAACAAGTTGTTTCTTCAAAATAAGCTATATCATCTTAGGATGGAAGATGGATATTTTGTGACAGAGCATATAAATTCCTTCAATACTGTGGTAAGTTAACTTGGATATGTTAATATTACACTTAAAGAAGAAGATACGTGTATTACTTTTTTATGTTCTTTTCTAGATTCCTGGGATAATCTGGTTGTATCAATTGGTAGTACCACTCAATCTGCATTGAAGTATGAGGATGTAGTTTCATCCTTGTTATCATAAGAGATGAGGTGGAAAAGAATGGATAGTCATAACATATAAGATTTATTTGTAAGAGGTCATCCCAAAGATAGGGATACAAATAAGTTTCGAGGGGGGAGATCTAAATCTAAAGGTATATCTAAATCCCTAGGAAAATATTTTAGGAAATGTTGTAAATGTGGTACTGTTGGGAATTATAAGAAAGATGGGAATTATAAGAAAGTTGATTAAGAAAAGGGATATGATGATGCCTCTTCCACATATGAAAAAACCTCCATAGAAGAAGGAGGTGTTGTTTACTTGGAATCTATAGGAACACATGTAGATTGTGATAGATGGTTGATTGACTCAGATGCATCATTTCATATGACTCCTCATAGGAAGTGTTTCAATGAATATGAAAAGTATTATGGTGGTGATGTCTTCCTAGGAGATGAATTGACAACCAAAATCATGGGACGTGGAAGGGTTAAGATGTTACTGAAAGATGGAAGGATTATAATTCTCCCTGGAGTTCTGCACATTCATATCTAGCCAGGAGCATAATATCTATAAGTAAGTTTGATGATGTAGGTGTGGATACTTTATTAGGAAAGGGAACTTGCAAGATGGTTAGAGGAGAAATAGTGTTGATGAGGAGAGCTCTATGTGGAACTCTATACAGTTTGTTGGGAAGCATTTATAATGCTGGGTGTAACAATTTTGTTTTCCCTGAGTAGAGAAATAAAAAAGAAAATACTCTCCCTATAAATAATACCATGCTATGGCATCAAATACTGGGACATATTGGGGAAGGTGGCCTCTGAAGACTACATGATAAAGGTATGGTTAAAGTTATGTCTAATTGCACCTTGGATTTTGATTTCTATGAACAATTCATATATGGTAAATAGAAATGAGTAAGATTCCCATGTGGTGCTACAAGAGCAAAGGGGATCTTAGAGTTGATACAGAGTGATGTGTTTGGACCTGTTCCTATTCCATAACTAGGTAAATATGTGTATTATGTTTCATTTGTAGATGATTTATCAAGGAACACGTGTATTTATTTTATTAGGAAGAAATCTGAGGTATTTGATAAACTTAAAGAGTTTAAAGCTTTGGTAGAAAATCAGAGAAAGAAGAAAATAAAGGTGTTGAGGACAAATAACGGTGGAGAATTATGTAGGAATGAATTCAAAGAGTTTTGTAAGAAGTGCAATATAGAAAGGAAGAATAATACTCCATACACACTGTTATAACCCTATAATTCATAGTATCATCTGGTGACTCGAAATTTTTCACTCTAGCTGTATTTTGGATTGCAAATAATATTTCATTTCTGCAAATTAGTTTCAAGGAAAAGGAAAATTCATGATTTTTGATGCTGAGTGGTTTTTCCTAACACCATGGTGACAAAAGCAAGGGAAGCAGCACACCAAACCCTCAAAAAGGTCATTAAGCCTAAGTTTTTCCTCATATACTGCATTCGCGCCTGGAGAATAAAAAACATGCTTAGATCAATGGTTGATCTACCGGCATGTAGATCAACGACTGACAGTGGATTCCGGACCCCCTTAACTGTTCTGTTTTTAACGGTGGGGGGTTCCGAAATAGTGATTAAAAAGTGTGCACAGATATACGGTCATCATGGCAGCACGCAGATGGATGGTCTATAGTCGATTTTAGACCCCCTCGACCGTTCTGGCTTTAACTGTG
>JASDQU010100045.1:183835-250711 GCA_032191745.1 Picea mariana | reverse complement strand
TAAAAACATCTTCTAGGTCACTTGGCCCACTTTCCTTATTTTAGGGTTGGGTCCACTTCTAATTTCTCCATTAAATTTATTATTGAAATAATTTATTTTGTATTCACTTTGAATTATAATACACTCATCACTTCACTTTATTATTTACCATTTAAAATCTCTTAAACCACTTTGACTACTTTGACCTTTTGGGGCTTCTAGATGACATATGAGGGTCCTCCAACTTCGTAAGGCCATAATTCTCAAACTGTGAGGAGTTATGTGACATTCTACATACCACCAGAAATGGAATGACATGTACTATTCATATAGAATAGTATTATCTGAAAATATATCATAACTCATATCGTTACCCATCAAACAAACTTGGGTCCATTACCCAAACCTGGGGTCTCCAACTTCTCATGGCCATAACTCTCTAACCGTGAGGAGTTATGTGACGTTCCACATACCACCATAAATAACATGACAAGCACTATCCATCTAGGATATTTTACCTAACAAATTCACTTTCCTTCATCTCATTATTACACAATTAAGCATGGGTTCTCTTACTCCACAAAGCGTCTTCCCGTGAGGGCTTTCACCATAAGGGGACCACTTTGGAGTTCATCCATATTTACTTCTTATCAACCATGAAAAAACAATAATGAGTCATATTTACATCAAACAATATTGGGTCCATTACCCAAACCTTTGTGCTACTGGGCTTTCTTCAAGGGTTGACATCAATGACAACCAACCTTAATCAACAAAGACTCCTTGTCCAACCTGTTGTTGAAGCCCCATAGGGGAAGTGGGGAAGCTAAAGGAATGTTGAGCAGAGAAGGGGCACACTCCCTGTGGTGTGACATGCATGTGGGGGATGAGGGACTGTAGGATGTTTTCTAGATTTGGCACTTGATTCAGAGTTTTGTAGCTATCTGAGATACCTTATCCTGGCTTAGGATTCCTTTTCCCTGGTGGATTTTTAGCCCCAACGCGGGGGTGACCCACTACTGAGAGTTATGATCAGTGTGGTCTATGTATGGAAGGAATGTGGAAGGTATGCATGTAGTTGTTTTTCCATAATATAAGTATTTTTACTACTCTCATTTTAATTATTGTGTGTGTAATTATGAGTTAATGTTATGGAATATTTATTATAATTGTGTTTATGAATTATTATTATATACTATGAATATTCTGCATAACTCTGCTCATATGCAGAGCATATCAATAAATAAATTTGATATCATATATCATAGTTTTTATGTGGCATTTCCCAAAAAGGAGATGTGGATGTTACAAAAAGTGTATCTTTACTGGTTATAAAGATGACATGAAAGGTTATAAGATTTGGAACCTAGAAACTAAGAAGATTGTTCATAGTCAAGATGTTGTTTTTAGAGAGGTTGAATATGTTCCCAAACAGTTATTCCTACCAAGTGTTATAGGATTTTTTCTCATAGGGATATTACTGAATACACAACAAAATCTCCCTAGGATTACCCTAGAAATACTAGATAGAAAGGGGATATATTTTTAATGGTTCTCCTAGATATATAAAGAAAAAAATTGTATACACGAAAAAGGAATAGGTCATTGTACCTTTTTTCTGAGGGTTGTCCTTGAGTGTCCTATCTAGTGTAGTGTTATAGCAAGATTTTCCTCGCCATTGCTATCTTGCATAGAGGGCCTTTTTCCATTTCCCTATGTAGACTTATCATCCCTTTTTGATGAATCCAGAGCTAAAAATATACATTTTCCACATATACACTCCCTATCAATTACAAAAGATCCGTATATGCTTGCTGCTCCACTATAGCTCGCGTATATCGGGATTTGTGCCAAAAAATACAAAATGAGGTCGGGTTTCCATGTCACGAAATAAGATATTTGATCCTTGGCCTTCCATATACTGGAAACGTTCCAACTCGGCCCTTCAGTTTCATTCTAAAGGTTATAAGAGCACAATTTCGAACTATGGAAAAGAAGAGAAAGCATTCAACTTTGAGAGAAAGGTTACTCTGGAGAAATTACTTCATATTGAGTCTACATCCCTTTGTCCCTCAAGTCTGAACACAGTGTTCATCCCCCAAGCTCTTTCCCTATTGTTGAGAGGACCTCATTGCCTCTTTCCTATGAGCTTGCCTTTGGTGGAGGATTGAAGTGGTGGGGACCCAATTGGAAGGAACTCAGTTTCTTGGTTTCGAACCATGCCTACACGAAAGTTTGCAATGTTGTCACTTCTGCTAATCAATTATTAATAAAAATACTCCTTTCCCATCCTATTGGTATCTTACAAATATATGATTACTATCCATGGGCGTGTTTGTAATGTTTATTAATGGATTATGTTATCTGATGTGCTAACCCCTTTTATATCATCACTATGTACTTGATCTGCTAGTTGGTTGAGAACTTCTTACAGGTATAAAGCTTTGGGTCAAAGTGCTCAACGGTGGAACATCATCAAACGTTGGATCGAGGTAGGCCTCTTTCTTATATTGCACATTAGTCTATATAGCATTTGTTGGAATTGAGTTGATTTCTGCAGTCATACATGTTTGTTGTGGTTTACCCTTGTCCATAGAGAGTTTTTCCCTTGTAACAGAAATGGTGACTCCACTGGGGAGAGGATCTTCCTTGTAAGGATTGAAGTACTTTTTCTTCTTACATTGCTCTTTTTCCTTGGTATTTCTAGTCGTATCACTGCTTGATAGATTCTGTTCACTCTGAGTCTGAGTTTTCATCCTTTTGCCCTTGCCTAGCCTTGTTTTAGATCATATACGCCCCTTTTTCCTTGACATTTGTGTATACACGCATGTTGTCTCACTTCAAGAAGCGTATATACACTCTGTTCTCCTAAACAGTCACGTATACCACTTCCCCTTGCTTGTTTGCTTGGTTTAGTGACTGTTGGGTGGGATTTGAAGATTGCTGAGCCTTCTTAGGTCTCTATAGTGCATGTTGAGATTATCTGGGATGTCAGGAAACTTGTTTGGAGTTGAATTTTTGGGTGGAGTCTTTCTCTTTGTTTTCCATTTTTGATTTGTCCTTGTTATCTAGGATGTTTGCTTGGCTGCTTGGTATTCTACTCAAGTTATTTCTTTTATACACAATAGAACTTATATATCAGGTTGCTCATCAGTCCATGCATTTTCTTTGTAGTATATTGAAAATACAAAAAAAATAGGCATTTCGCATTGGTTGGCATTTCTGTCTTGGAATCTTTATCATTAGCTTAGCACATTTAGTGAAAGATTCCATTTTACTTCTGAATTGCAGAGTTGAAATTGAAGACTGCACTGTTCTTATTTAGCATATCATTCATTGAAAAGTTAAAGATAGACTTTGCATTATATCTGTATTTATTTTCTTGCAGAGTCATAACACCATGAGTTTCACTTCCATACCTTTTTGAGTAACCATGGACAATAAAATTTATGCTTTAAACTACAATTGATTAGTCACAATTTTATTTTTAGGGTGCACAAACTAGCCTAGGATTTAGTGCCTTGGAATAGGATCTTGTGAGTAAACTTATCCAAGGCAATTAAATCAACATATGTGTCTTAGACAGGGAGTTGAGAAGTCCATTTTATAATTGGTAATTTCAGGAGGCTTCACTCACACCAGAGTTATTCAAGAGGTCACGCGAAGTTAGTTGAAGGGATAACCCTTGGATAGTCACCTAGCGTCAGAGATATTTCTGCGGATTTATTCGTATTTTGGGATCTTTATAGTACCCATACCTCTGTGAGAGGTGATGCTTTCAAGGTTTTGGGCTTTGCTACACTTCCCATACGGTTATTCGAACTTACGACTGCTAGCCTGTGCATTGGTTATACAGTGGTTTATTAGTTTCTTGACTTAGGTATCTCATAGGTTACTTGCAGGGGTTATTCTTCTTGTATCCTGAGTCAGATAGGGGTTGAACAACAAACAACCTTTATGGAGGATTACCTCTCTGGGGGGATCTGGTTTTTAAGCCTACGAGGTGTTGGCAGGGCTTGCAGTTTGCATAGGGAAGTTTACATAGTAGGGAAATTTGCACAGTTTTCATAGGGTAGTTACACAGTAGGGCAGTTTTCACAATTTTCACAGGGCAGTTTACACAGTAGGGTAGTTTACACAATTTGCATAGGGCTTGGTTTTGTCATTAATGTTAAACTTTAAAATGCCAAAGGGGGAGTTTGTTGGTCAGTTTGCACAGGCACCATGGATCGGTTTTCACAGGCATGGTGGTTCCTAATTTGGAGATTAGTATGTCTCTCGACATACCAAAACCATGACTTAATCTCCATTTTAGAGTTTCAGATACCGAGAGTTGGAGGTGTCAATGACACTCATGAAAAGAATGATGAAATCGTGAAATGCAAAAGATCAAAGCATGTCAAAGACTCCATTTCGGAGTTTCGCAGACCGGGAAATCAAAGATCAAAGGAAATTTAACCTTTGAAGTAGCGAACCTCAAAATCCCGAAACAGACACATCAACAAACCACATCAGCAAACCACGTCAGCTAAGGACACGTGGCACAATCAGGAAATGACAAGTGTCAAGCTGATTCAACATTTCAGGCACATGTAAGTCATGAATCAGAGTGACACGTGGCAGCTATTCGGAATGTGTCAATCCACGTGTGACGTCAGTAGGTTTACGTCACATCAAAACTTTCTATTTTGGGGTTTTACATAGCAAGCAAAAACTCCACCATCACGAAGTCTCGAACTACGAAATGATGAAAGGGACTATTGTGAGTCTTGAAAACCCAAAAGGAAAAATGCCAAAATCCTATCAGTCATTTGATTAAGAAAATAAGGGATCAGATTATAAAGTTTTGTGGACCGTTGATCTGGCTCCATTTCAAGGATTGCGACTTGGAGTGCTGAGACTCCTCACCACAGGAATGCCGAAATGCCGAAATACCAAAATACAAAATGGCGAAATCAACGCGAGACCCTGTGCTTGTAATCCAACAGTGTTGGATACTTTGAAATCTAATTGAAGGGCTACTGTTTCTCTTCACGATTAATTGTTCAGTTATGATTCAATTAGTAGAACCGAATCATGGTTCTTGGACGGTTGGCGTTTGAGTTGCTGAAGTGTTGTTCTAGGGATTTGAGGGGTAACCGAAGGGGTGGTAGAAGATAAAAAGAAACACGTAGTGACTGTGTGGAGTTGGTGTGTATGGAATTAATGGTACAGCTGTAGCTCTAAGGTAAAATTCATTTCTGTAAATGAATATAAAATCAAAATAAAATCATATAGGGACAGTGAGAAGAAATGAGGAAGATATAGCAGAGATCAAGGGAAGAATAATGGTTTTTGATATGATTAAATAAACAGTGAGGACTTGAATTATGAATCCTTTGACAGAGAAGATAAAGAGTTGGTTTGCAGGTTCTTAGTGACAGAGAAGGATTCTAGGGTGGTAGGGAGGAGCAAGGGGAGACTGTAAAAGTCTCCTGTACAAGTTGGTGCTTGTACATTTGGGAGTTGTAGCTTCCATTCAGTAGGTGCTGAAGAAACAGAAGTAGCATTCTCATCTGGGTTGTAGCTTAGATAAAATAAGAATGTAAAGAGGAGTTGGAGCTTGCCTTTCATTCATAAGAAGAAGAGGTTTTTCCCTTTTGGGTTTCCTCATGAAAAATCACTCTGTCACTGTTTTATTTATGTGATTGTATATTTATTGCTTAAAAGTATTACTGCAAGTTAAATGTTAAAGGCATGATTTATTGATTAATAAGTAATCTTCTTATGAAATGAAATAAATTTTATACAACTGATTCAACCCCCCCTCTCAGTTGACTTATCCTGTACAACAACTGGTATCAGAGCAGGTTACTTCAAGATATCAGTTTAACCACTGGAAGTTTTTGATCATTCATAATGGATAAGAAGTCAGAATTTACAAAACATGGATTGCCTTTGTTTGATGGTCATAATTACGCTTTTTGGAGTATCAGGATGAAGTTGTTTTTACAAACTCAAGAAGTAGATATCTGGCAGGTTGTACTAAATGAATATAAAGTCCCAGCAACCATTCCAATAGATGCTACAGGTATGAGACTCTATGAGAGTAATTCCAATGCTATGTATGAAATACTAGGAGGTCTAGCAGGGTCAGAATTTGTCAAATTTATGCATTGTGCATCAACAAAAGAAATATAGGATAAATTGGAAAATGTATATGAAGGAGACACTAAGGTAAAGAGTGCTAAGCTACAATCATATAGAAGTCAATTTGAAAGCCTTAAAATGGAAGAATCTGAAGATATAGCTACCTACTTTCTTCGTATTGATGAAGTTGTTGATACTATGAGAGGTCTAGGAGAAATAGTTAATAATAATATTATTGTGCAAAAGGTACTTATATCACTTCCTGCAAGATTTGATTCAAAAATATCTGCATTAGAAGAGAGAATAGATCTTGATACTTTAGAAATGGATGAATTACATGGAATAGTAACAACATATGAGATGAGAACCTCTGGTGAGAATTATATCAGGAAAGAAGAAGTTTTCAAGGTAGCAAAGAAAGACAAGAAAAGGTTGAAGCAGAAATCAACAGTCATGAGGAGTCAGAAGGTGGTGTGGAAGAAGCAAATTTTGTTAAAAATCGAAAAAGAGGTACTGGCAAGTATAAAGGTAAAATTCCTTTGAAATGCTTCGGTTGTGGTAGAATAGGAAATTTTTCATCTAAGTGTCCTTACAATAAGCATACTGATAATGAAGAAGACAGTGATAGAAAACCTAAGGAATTCAAGAATAGACATAAGAAGTTTTTTCAATGAAAAACTTACAAAAATAAAAGCCTGTTTATAAAAGATGACAATGATATTTTAGAATCTGGTGAGAGTGATGACAATTCAGATGTACAACTTTTTATGGCTATGGAAAAATAGGATGATCAGTCTGGTGAAGAAGAAGAAGGTGAAGTTGATCTAGAAGCTGATCTGGTAAGTGCTTTAAGTGAATTAATAAAAGTGAGAAGGGAATGCAAACATTTTAAAAGAGAAATTGAGAATCTAGAATTTGAATTACATAAATCAAATGGTTTGATTGATAACACTAAAATCATGGTAGTTGACTTAAAACTTAAAATAGAAGAGGCTAGAGTGATTGAAAAAGCTCTAACTAAAATGTTTGCAGAGAAGGATAAGGAAAATGAAGGTTTAAAAATTGAAGTAGTCTCATTAAGAAAGAAAGTACAAGAAAATAACATGAATCAAAGTTCTCAAGTGTTAGATCAAATTATTAGTAGTCAAAGATCAACATATGATAAGACTGGAACTGGTTATAAATCTGCAGTAACTAATGGATGTTCTAGTTCAAGTGTTGAGAAAGTAGGCACATAGGATAATCATGAGAAAATTACTAGCAAGAAGATGGAATCAGAAAGGAAAGAAGAAAATCAGGGTTTAATAGTGCATAGAAGAAGTTATGGCAGGCATCAAAACAAGTTTGAAGGCCACTGTTTCTTTTGTTATAATTATGGACATAAGACTGCATTTTGTAATAGTTTTTCAAGAAAAATAAATGCACATAACAATCATGAAAGGTCTAATTTTTAATATAGAAGAGGACATGGTAAAAATAGTCAAAACAATATGAACTACTCTTACAACAGATTTGACACCTTAAGATATGAGACTGAATGTTACAAGTGTAACAACTTTGGGCATGTGTCAAGAAATTGTCCTATGAGTTTTTAGAAATTTAATGAACCCACTTACACAGATCTGAAAACCAAATTTTGGAAAAAGAAAAGTGAAAATCTAAACATTGAAAAATGCACTATAGCTCTACAAGCAGAACATAAAGTAAAATGGGTTGTGGATAGTGGATGTTCAAAGCATATGACAGGTAGAAAACAACTCTTTGTTGAACTAGATGAAGGAAAAGAAGGTATAATCACCTTTGGAAATGATCAATCAGCTAGGATAGTTGGAAAATGAACTGTATCTCTAAACAACAAAAAAATCATGGCTGAAAATGTCTTATTGGTTGAGGAAATGGAACATAACTTATTGAGTGTAAGTCAAACATGTGATAAAGGTCTCTTTATGATTTTTGATTCAAAAGGATGTCAAATCAGGGATATAAAATCAAATAAACTAGTTGGAACAACCACAAGAACTTCAAGCAACATTTACATACTAGATGAAGAAAATGAAAAATGTTATCTTGGGAGTGAAGATGAAAGTTGGTTGTGGCACAAAAGACTTGGACACATTAACTTTGAAAATCTAATTTGGTTGAATAAAAAGGAAGCAATAAGAGATTTACTTGTCATAAAGGATCTTTCAAGTTCTGTCTGCAAGCAATGTCAACATGGTAAGCAAACTAGAGTTAAATTCAAAACCAAAGAACATTCAACAACTAAACCATTGGAAATAGTACATGCTGATGTATGTGGACCTATGAGAACAACATGTTTAAAAGGAGAAATATATTTTCTACTATTTGTGGATGACTTTACTAGAATGACATGGATGTTTTTATTGAAAAAGAAATCTGAAACTTTTAGCTTTTTTCAAACCTTCAAGGAGTCAAATGAAAATGAATGTGACATGAAAATTAAATGTTTAAGATAAGATAATGGAGGGGAATTTGTGTCTAATGAATTTAACAGATACTGTGATGAAAATGGGATAAGAAGACACTTTTCTATTACTGAAACACCTCAACAAAATAGAGTGGTTGAAAGAAAAAATAGGACTGTTATGGAGATGGCTAGAACTATGCTCAATGAATCTAAACTAAGTAATATACTATGGCCTCAAGCTGTTCATACTGTTGTTCACATTTTAAATAGAATCTTGCTGAGAAACAATCATTTTAAGACACCCTGTCAGTTATGGAAAGGTAGACCAACTAGTGTTAAACATTTAAGAATTTTTGGCAGTAAATGTTATATCAAAAGAGTTGACAAGCATTTGGGTAAGTTGGAATCTAGAATAGATGAAGGTATTTTAGTTGGGTATTCCTGTTCAAGGAAAGCTTATAAATGTTACAACTTCAGATTAAACAAAATAGTTGAAGCCATAGATGTGAGATTTGATGAGTCCTCATTTTTAAAGTCTAAATCTAAACAAAAGAATCATCAAATATATGCGATAGATGACAAGCATAAAATGAATGATGAGGTAAGTGAAACATAAGAAACTAAGGCTGTTGACAGTGAACAATTAATTCCTACTTTGACACAGGGCACAACTCCATCCAAAAGCATGACTCCATGAAAGACTCCAAGCAAGAGAATACAAAAAAATCACCTTGAAGAACAGATAATTGGTGACATAAATGCAAGAGTTGGAACAAGAAGCAGAAGGCAAGAATCTACCTCAAGTCATGAATAGGTATCTTTACTTTCTTTGATTGAAACCAAAAATATTGAAGAAGCAATTAAAGATGAGTACTGGATGAAAGAAATGAATGAATAACTTAGTCAAATAGAAAACAATAAGACATGGGAATTGGTTCCTAGACCTTTGAATAAGAATGTCATAGGGGTTAAATATGTTTTCAGAAATAAGATGGATGAAGCAAGTAAAATAACTAGAAACAAGGCTAGATTGGTTTGTAAAGGGTATGTACAAGTAGAAGGAATAGATTTTGGAGAAACTTTTGCTCCTATTGCAAGAATGGAATCCATTAGACTGATTCTAGCTTATGCTAGTTCTAAACACATTAAAGTTTACCAAATGGATGTAAAATCTGCATTTTTGAATGGTGATTTAGAGGAAGAAGTATATATGGAACAATTAGATGGTTTTCAGGTACAAGAAGTAGAACAATATGTTTATAGGTTGAAAAAGACATTGTATGGCTTGAAGCAAGAACCAAGGGATTGGTATTCTAGACTTGACAATTACTTGAGGAAGCAAGGATTTAGGAAAGGTAACACTGATATTAATCTATATATTAAAGAAGAAAATGATATCTTGATCATTGTTGAGATATATGTAGATGATATCATTTTTGGTAGTGATGATAATAGGCTTAGTAAATAGTTTGTTGAAAGTATGCAGAAAGAGTTTGAGATGTCCATGCTAGGAGAAATGAAGTTTTTCTTAGGCTTGCAAATTACTCAATCTGATAAAGGTAGTTCCATTTCTCAAACCAAGTATATCAATGAAATGCTTAAGAAATTTCAAATGGAAGATTCTATACTAGTTGGCACTCCCATGGTTACTGGTTGTAAATTAAGTAAGTTTGATGATACTAAAGATGTTGATCAGACAATATATAGATCTATGATTGGTAGTCTTCTTTATGCTACAACTACAAGACCTGATATTATGCATGCAATTTGTCAAGTTGGCAGGTTTCAGGCTTCACCAAAAAATTCTCATCTACTTGCAGTCAAAAGAATTTCAGACATCTTAAGGGGACAACAGGGTATGGTTTATGGTATCTTACAGGTAATCAAATTGATTTATATGCTTTCATTGATGCTGATTGGGAAGGTTGTGTTGACGACAGGAAGAGTGCTAGTGGAGCAACATTTTTTCTTGGAGGATGTCTTGTAAGTTGGTCAAGTAAAAAACAATCAACAGTGTCTCTGTCTACTGCTGAAGCATAATACATTGTAGCTACAACTTGTTGCACTCAGGTTCTATGAATGAAACAGATGTTGGAAGATATACATATTCATTATAATGAACCTATACCTATCTTCTGTGATAATACCAGTGCAATTAGTATTTCTAAAAATCCTGTTATGCATTCCAAAACAAAGCACATTCCCATTAAATTTCATTTTCTAAGAGAGCAGGTTATGTCTAAAGTTATTAAAGTGGAATATGTTGGCACAAAGGATTAGATAGAAGATGTATTTACTAAACCTTTATCTAAAATGCAATTTGAAAGTCTCAGGGATTAGTTGGGGGTTTACCCTCTGTAATTTCATTTCATTCAAATATTGTAGGAGCTTCATTATAAAAATCAGACTGCACATGTTTATTGACTATTATTGATAGAGGGAGTTGTTGTTGAAATGATACATCTTTGCAAGTGATTTTATTTTCTCAGGGGGAGTATGGTTGATTCCTTTGCCATATATGTCAAAAGGGGGAGAAGAGATTTAAAGTTTTCCATCAATGCCAAAGGGGGAGTTTGTTGGAAGGGCTTGTAGTTTGCACAGAGCAATTTACACAGTAGGGAAGTTTGCACAATTTGCACAGGGAAATTTACACTATAGGGCAGTTTGCACAGTTTGCACAAGGCAGTTTACACAGTACGACAGTTTGCACAGTTTGCATAGTTTGCACATGGCTTGGTTTTTTCATTAATGTCAAACTTTAAAATGCCAAAGGGGGAGTTTGTTGGTCAGTTTGCATAGGCACCGTGGATTAGTTTTCATAGGCACGATGGTTCCTAATTTGGATATCAACATGTCTCTCGACATACCAAAACCACAAATTAATCTCCATTTCAGAGTTTCAGATACTGAGATTTGGAGGTGTCAAGGACACTCATGACAAGAATGATGAAATCGCGAAATGCGAAAGATCAGAACATATCAAAGACTCCATTTCGGAGTTTCGCAGACCGAGAAATCAAAGATCAAAGGAACTTTAACTTTTGAAGTAGCGAACCTAGAAATCCTGAAACAGACACAACAAACCATGTCAGCAAACCATGTCAGCTAAGGACACGTGGCACAATCAAGCAATGACAAGTGTCAAGCTGATTCAACATTTCAAACACATGTAAGTCACAAATCAGAGTGACACATGACAGCTATTCGACACATGTCAATCCACGTGTGATGTCAGCAAGTTTATGTCACATCAAAACTTTCTATTTCGAGGTTTTACATAGAAAGAAGAAACTCCACCATCACGAAGTCTCGAACTTTGAAATGCCGAAAGGGACTATTGTGAGTCTCGAAAACCCGAAAGGCAAAACATCGAAATCCCATCAGCCATTTGATTAAGAAAAGAAGGGATCAAATTATGAAGTTTTGTGGACCATTGATCTGGCTCCATTTCGGGGATTGTGACTTGGAGTGTCGAGACTCCTCACCACAGGAATGCCGAAATGACGAAATACCGAAATGCGAAATGGCAAAATCAATGTGAGACCCTTTTCTTGTAATCCAATGGTGTTGGATACCTAGAAATCTGATTAAAGGGCTACTGTTGCTCTTCATGATTAATTGTTCAATTACGATTCAGTTAGCAGAACCGAATCATGGTTCTTGGATGGTTGATGTTTTAGTTGCTGAAGCATTGTTCTAGGGATTTGAGGGGTAACCGAAGGGGTGGTAGAAGATAAAAAGAAACACGCAGTGACTATGTGGAGTTGGTGCATATGGAATTAGTGGTACAACCATAGCTCTAAGGTAAAATTGATTTCTGTAAATGAATATAGAACTGAAATAAAATCATATAGGGACAGTGAGAAGAAATGATGAAGATATAGCAGAGATAAAGGGGAGAAGAATGGATTTTGATATGATTATATAAACAAAGAGGACTTGAATGATGAATCCTTTGCCAGAGAAGATAAAGAGTTGGTTTGCAGGTTCTTAGTGACAGAGAAGGATTCCAGGGTGGTAGGGAGGAGCAAGGGGAGACTGTAAAAGTCTCCTATACAAGTTGGTGCTTGTACATATGGGAGTTGTAGCTTCCATTCAGTAGGTTTTGAAGAAACATAGGTAGCAACCTCATCTGGGTTGTAGTTCAGATAAAATAAGAATATAAAGAGGAGTTGGAGCTTGCCTTTCATTCATAAGAAGAAGAGGTTTTTCCCTTTTGGGTTTCCTCATGAAAAATCACTGTGTCACTATTTCATTTATGTGATTGTATATTTATTGGTTAAAAGTATTACTGCAAGTTAAATGTTAAAGGCATGATTTATTGATTAATAAGTAATCTTCTTATAAAATGAAAGAAATTTTATACAACTGATTCACCCCCCTCTCTCAGTTGACTTATCCTATACAACACGAGGGCCCTTATAAGTGATTCTGTTACCTCCAAACTTTAGCGGGGAGTCTCAGGTCCCTCTTGGATGAGATATAGCTTCTCTAACAAAGGAGGCCACTCAACCACTTTAGCCCGTTTGCATGCATATTGGTCGTTTGACTTTTTGGTATGATCTTTGACTACTAGTTGACCTTAGGATATATTTTTCTTTGTTGGAGAGTCATAAGTTGTCGTGGAGTTGGACCAGCTTCCTCGCAAGTCCCGTTGGTTGTTACAATTACCACTGGTTTTTGAGTTCTTTCCTTCTAAAAGGCATAGAGTTATCAAGAGTGGTACACACACATCCACTTTTCAAATTTGTGGTTCCACAAAGATGAATAATGAGTCTAGTCTTCAGAACACTGGGATTTGTTCGACTCCCAATCATACTATAGTTAATGGCACCTCTTCGACACCTGTAGCAGCTATAGTTGCAGTGTTGGGGGATTATACCGGTACTATGGCTTGGCCTATAGTTAATGCTTCATCTCTTGCATCAAACCATTTTGGAGGTTTCGGTCACTCACCAAGTTACAATGTTCAAGCCATCCCTATGGATTCTAGTCCATTTTCTTATGGTATGCCTATTTTCACTTCACATTTTTCAACTGCCATTCCAGCTGTTGGCCTTAACACTAGCTTTGGACTTGGGGGAACTACACCTCCTTACACTCATTTCCCGTTTGGTGGTTCTCATATAACCCAAGAAAATCCTAATGTGGGAAGTGCCCCTATTCTTAACCCTGTGTCTAATCCTTCTATGGCTGGATGGAACAACCCAGCTGGTGGACAAGATCTTTCCTATATCCCTATCCCCTCAGTGCTGATTCCGACTGATACTTTTGGCATGATGAATCCTCTTTAATCCTCTGGGTTCCCACCTGGAGAAGGTCAGTCTTACACTTTGGGCACTCCACAACCTAGATCTAATCCATTTGGGGGAAATTTTAACAACCCTCAACTTGGATCTAATCCAACTGGGGGCAACTTTCATAACCCTTATCAAAACATTCTTGCTGGAATGATGCCCAATCCATCTTTTATGAATCAACTTGGAGGAGGTTATTTTAATCCCGGACAAGGTTTTGGTCCTTACTAGAATCCTGGATGGAATGTAGTTCCTAACACACAAATTTTCGCGGGAGGATGGGGCCAGTTGTCTCAACCCCATATTCTCTTTCTGGACATGCTTAATTTGCCAGAATTTTCTAAACTAATGAATGGCCCTGTGAGTCATGATCCCACATGGCCCCCTGTCCCTACCAAAATTCCGTCATACATTCCAAAGTTTGAGGGTAAGAATGGCAAGGACCTTGGTGACCACGTCACTACTTTTCACCTTTGGTGCTCATCGAATTCTTTGAATCATGATTCTATTAGATTATGATTGTTTGAGTGCACTCTCATTGGAGTCATGTCATAATGGTACATTGAGATACCTAGGGGGACATATGAATCTTTTTATCAGTTGGTGCTATCCTTTCTCAACCACTTTCAACTGCCCATTCGTTATGATGTTGGCCTTGAACTTTTGTCGACTTTACACTAGGGTACCAACACTCACATCTCAGACCATATCCAAGAATGGCGTAGGTGAAGGCGGTTGGTTAAGACTCCCATACCCTCAGCCTTTCTTCTAGAATGGTTCCTAAAGTCGTTACACACTCCTATTTAAAAGGACGTTTCTACTTCCAGGGTCTTCAGCGAAGAAGAAGCTATCTTTAGAGCCCAACAACTTGATTTGATATATGCTCAGTCTGGGATGTTATACCACCTTCTTCCAGATGCATTGCAGACAAATCATGATCCTAGACAAACTCCTGGACCTCATGCTGATGACATTGTAGGGTCCTCCAATCTAAAGTCCAGAGAATCGGCAACAAATTTTTCTGGAGGGCCAACCTCATCTGGATATTCCAAACTGACCCAATCGGTAGATGTACATTCTATGCAATTGTCGAAGAACCCAAATGGTGACCAAAAGCCAGATGGGAATAAAAGGAAAGGGAGAAATAATCGTAAGGGTGGGAAGAATAATAATAAAACCAAGGACAAAGATAATAATGGGAAACATAATGATAATGCTAGAGAGGGCAAGAAAGAGAAATGTAAGGTGAAGTTTCCTTGTAAAATTTGTACCGATGACCACCTTACACACTTATGCCCAAAACTTGCAGAGGCAGTGAGGCTTTTAAATATACTGTCCGCCGTGCTAACAATCCCATTCCCACACAAGCAACACTTAGCCTCGAGCTCTTCGAACACCAAAAATGCATCCGGTGGAAGTCAAAACCCACTGTCACAAAATGGTGATCATGTTTGCATCAATATGATTGACGTGAAAATTGATATAGCCACTCACTCTCGAGATTATAACTCTTAAAAGTATATTACCAACCTAGAAACTTCTCCTCCACCCTTGGAGACAAACTTATAGATTGAGAAACTAGAGCCACCACGTCATATTCCGAAAGGAGTACTCAAGCGCTCCACCCACAACCCTAATGATAGAGCCGCCCAGAACTACCCTATTGTTGAGGATCTGGGCCAAACCCCTTGTGCGATGTCAGCTTTAGAGGTATTCCAGACATGTCCATCATAGAGGAATACCTTACGTTCTGCCTTAGGAGCTCTAGAACCTAGTGGCTCGAAAGTTATCAAGTTTGATGTCACAGACGTGAAGCCTCACTTACCCTACCATGTGGATTTTCAAATACACATGGATTATTCCAAGTATACTATCAAACAAGTGGTCGTCGATGAAGGTGTTGCCACTTGCGTGATGTCCCTAGTCCATTGGAAAGCTATCTATTCTCCAACCCTTTCCAAGTCATCAAACATGTTGACTGCATTTGACGGTCATTCCTTCCGCCCTCATGTTATTCTCTTCAACTTTTTGATCCATTTAGGTGGGAAGATAGTAGCGGTGGAAGTGGAGGCATTTGATGCACCTCTCAATTATAACTTCTTACTAGGTCGCAATTGGACCTATGCTATGGTTATTGTCATATCATCTGTTTTCCGTATACTTTTTTTTCCTCATCAAGGGGATATTGTGACTATTGACCAATTATCCTTTGCGTACTCTAGTCCTAACGCATCTGTTGGACCATCGATCCCTGTGATAAAAAATTCTCAGCCGACAACTGAGAATATCGGCGTCAAAATGTATTCTTCCCTCATGGGTACTTCCAACTTCTCTGCACTGATTCATCACGTTTACGCCATGTCTAGTAGGCCTGCTTCAACCGGGAGGTCCATACCTTTCCGCACTTCCTATTTTAGTGATCCATGGACCCTACCTTCTTCGACTTCATCGGGGGAAGGACAATTTCACGCTGGCATGGCTATGCCACTATCGGCGATGGAGTTTGTGTATCAAGCCATTATTGACTCCTCCGTCAATCCCAATCATGTTACCTTGCAGACGGATGAGGAGGATCATGTTCTTAGGCCTATATGGGCCATCTAGTTATCTTGTTCACATGATTTCTTATATGAGACTTTTCCTTCATATAAATCCATCCTCGAAGCCATGAATGTTTCTGAGAGACCTTGGGATGATATGCGTCATCGATCTTATTTTCTCCCAAGTCTTCAAAGAATCAAGAAACATGATTTTTGATCTACCTTGAGTGAGATAGTTAGTCACACTGTAGTTCCACTTGATACGCACGACATTTATTCCGAAGGAAATATGGCGAGTATTTCTCCTACCATCCCGATCGATATCTCTTGTACCCCTGGCAAGATCGAGAGCACAAATATAGGTGTAGATTGTTCACTAGAAGAGATTTTGATATACACCAACCTCTTCAAATAATTTCGAGATGTATTCGCCAGGTCATATGAAGAGATGCCAAGGATCGACCCTCATATTGTCAAACATGATATTAGGACTTATCCGGATGCTAAAACTGTTCAACAACGTCTTAGAGCTATTAATCCTAGGAAGGCCCCCGCTATTAAGGCGGAGGTGGAGAAGCTACTTAATGATGGCTTAATCTATCCGGTTCCCTTAACCGAATGGGCATCCAACCCCGTTTCTGTGAATAAAAAGAAAGGAACCATCCGTGTGTGTATGGAATTTCGTGACCCAAACAAGGCTTTTCCTAAAGATAAATTCCCCTTGCCTTTCATTGATAAGATTCTCGATGAGTGTGTGGGAAGAAAAATATTTTTCTTTATGGACGAATTTTCAGGATATAACCAAATCCAGATCAAACCTGAGGACCAACACAAGATGACATTTATATGTCGTTGGGGTACTTTTTCATACCGAAAAATGCCTTTCGGCCCGAAAAATGCCAGAGCAAACTTTCAACGCACCATGACTTTTTCTTTTCACGATCTCAAGCACATAGTTAAAGCTTACCTTGATGATCTTGTTGCTCACTCTCACAAGAGAGTGGATCATGTTACACACCTTCGACTGGTTTTTGAAAGATGTCGTTACCATAGAATTTGGTTAAACCCTCACAAATGCATATTTTTCATTAAGTTTGGCCATCTCTTAGGATTCCTAGTTTCCGAGATCAGGATCATGGTAGATCCTCTTAAGGTTGAGGCTATACTTCAATTTCCCCCCCCATGCATGATTAGAGAACTTCAAGGTTTATAGGGAAAAGCTAACTTTTTGAATTGGTTTATAATGAATTATGCCAATATCACTAAGGGTTTCATGTGCCTATTGAATAAAGATAGTCCTTTTATCCGGGATGAGCGAGCCTAGGATTCTTTCGATGCTTTAAAGAAAGCCTTAGTATCGACCCCTCTGTTGAAATCTATTGATTACAATAGAGATTACTTTTTGTATATTGCCACGTCTGAAGACATGATTGGTATGGTTCTAGTTCAGGAGGATGATGAGCTCCATGAGCACATCATCTACTATATTATTCAAAATTTAGTGGGTCCTGAGTGTAATTAATCTCATGTTGAAAAGCTAGCTTTGGTTTCCATTCACACAGTCCAACGTTTACAACACTATATATTGCTTTGAAAAACTACTGTGGTTGCCGATGTCAATTTGTTTAAATATGTCCTCACTATGCGCATCATAGGCGAAAAATATAATAAATGGATTGTCATCTTACAAGAATTTGATCTCGACTTTGCTTCGGCCAAGTCCAAAAAATCACTAGTTTTTGCAGAGTTAATATCCAATTTTCCATGATTAGATGAGGATTTTATCCATGTCAATTCATTTGTAGACGAACACATTTTCCTTGTCTCATCGTCCAACCCCTAGTATGGAGACATTGTTTTATATCTTCAAACTTTGAAGTTCGCTCAACATCTCTCGTGAGATGATCGACGACGTGTTAGATACCAAGCCAAAAAGTATATCATAGTCGGCGACACTTTGTATCACCGAGGAATAGATAGTATCTTATGTCACTGCTTAACTCACGAGGAAGTCGAGTTAGTCCTAAAGGATTTCCACAAAGGGTCTTGTGGTGGTCATCTATCCGGGCTTGTGACAACCCAAAAAATCCCGTGAGTCGGTTAATTATGTCCCACCATATTTAAAGATTGCATTGAAGCGGTTAAGAAGTTTCACCCCTACCATGTGTTCACTCAAAAAATGTGCTCGCACCCAGCCCCCCTTCACCCAGTCATTACCGTTGGTCCCTTCACCAAGTGGGGGGTAGATTTCGTTGATTGCAACCCAACTTCGGCTGGGGGGAATAAACACATTATTGTGGATATCGACTACTTTACCAAGTGGGACAAAGCCATGCCTACCATAAAATCTGATGGGAAGACTGCAACCTTATTCGTGTTCAACCAAATTATTGCCCAGTTCGGTATCCCGAGTGATATTGTCACTGATCATGGAAGTCGCTTTCAAAACAAAATGATGGTAGAACTAGCATCTAAGCTAGGGTTTAGACATGGTCACTCATATCCTTATTACCCCCAGGAAAATGGGAAAGTAGAGGTTGTTAACAAGTCTCTCAAGACCATTTTTCAAAAATGTGTCAGCTAGAGTAATTCTGATTGACACATCATGCTATATCCCGCACTTTGGGAATACTGAACCTCGGTCAAGAATGCCACCGGTTTTTCCCCTTTTCAGTTAGTACACGGTGTGGAGTCGATACGTACTATTGAATGTGAAATCCATTCTCTCAAGTTGGAAGTCAAGCTTGTACCTGACACTTCAAATTTAGAGTGATGCCTCGTGCACCTAGAGAGTATTGATGAGTAGTGTCGAGATGCCTTTACGACTATTGAGGAAAACAAGAAACGTGTCAAGGGTTAGTACGACAAGTCTTTCTGTCCCCGGTTGTATGTTGAGGATGACTTGGTCCTCTCGTATGACCAAGCCAAAGAACCACTAGGGGCAGGCAAGTTTAAACCCATTTGGCACGGTCCTTATGTCGTGTGATGTGTTCTGGAAAAAGGAGCCTACGAGTTGGAAGATTATGAAGGGAATAAACTGGCCGAGCCCAAAAATGGGCTCTACTTGAAAAGGTATTACACTTGAGCCCTAGGCTTGGGTGAAACCCTTTGTATATTAATGTAAATTTGGTGTATATACATCTTTTTCCCCTTTCTCTTTTTGTCTTTGGCTTGATTATCGATTTTTCCCTTTTGGTTGGCAGATGTCAACGTAGTCTTCGGTCTATCTAGGATTCGCAGATGGAGTTAGTTGTCATACATGAAACTTGGCTTCTATCGCTTTGGTGATTTACTCATCCAAGAGTCTGTTGGTGTCTTCAGGTGGCGTATACCTAGGGACATCCACGAATAATGTGGCCGAATATAGCATCATCATAGAACTTTTGTGCAATGCCATCTCACATGGTATTCAATCTCTGGAGGTTTGCCTAGATTCTCAGTTAGTAGTATGTCAGTCGAATGGTCATTACCGTGTGCATGATCCTATGTTACTTCGTCGATTCCTACGGGTACGTCTTTTAGAACAAAATTTTTATTTTATTACATATTTTCACATCCCTAGAAGTTCTAATAATGTATCTGATGCCTACACTAATTATGTTTTAGATTGGCATTTGTTAGATTAATAAAGTAAATAAAACCATTAAATCAATATGCACATTGTCAGATATGAGTAAAGCCGAAGATCCCTTTCTATATATTTCAAAATAATAATAATATGGTGTTTATATTTCAAAATTGGGGCTAAAACCCTCAAAATACATATACAACCGATATACATATCCCATGTCATCTACGCCTGTGGCGCAAGACGCGTATCATGATAGAAAACCATGGTGTTTGCGAGACACCGGAAGAGTCATACCCATGCTCTAGGTACACCAACAACTTGTCATTGCATGGCTTCAGGTAGATCCTCTACCTGAACCATAGGAATCCTCTATGTGAAATGAGACAGGTTGCCTTGCATGTTCTGTAGGACTCTCTTTGCTTCTCCTCCCACTGCCTCATCTCCCTGGTGCCTCCATCTATGTCATAAGAATCCCTCTGGCCATTGCAGACCCACATTTGCAATCACAATTATCTAGTTAATATTCAAACACCATCCAAAAATATTTTTGTTTCCTTAAATACAAAAATACAAAAAAATGAAATATGTAATTTTTTTTACCTATGGTGCCATAAGCAGCCCCTGGTGGAAGCAACATATCTGGATCTCCTCTGAAATCAATACCCACATAGGGATAGTCATCCAGAGCAATGTTTTTTCTCCTCCACCAAAAGAAAAAATCATCATTGTAGGGTGTTGACACCCTATCTCCCCCCTGTCGTTTCATGACTTTGATCCACCGCGCCATAGCTGGATCATGTGGTCCCCTAGGAAGGATCTCCACTCTAGGTCCCAGACCTGGGACCTTCTCAAAAAATAAGATGCAAAGGATAGAGGCAAACCCGAAGTTTCACTTACCCCCCTACTTGCACTCTGTCAATTGACCTTTCATATTGGTCAGCAATGAGGTACACCAATTGTAGACAGTGGGCCTCGCACACTCCAGTGTGTAAAACGTAAGTGTTCTCTATGCTTGATGCAGTGAGGCCGATCCTATGATCCTGGTAAGCATGAGCACAATAATATTCAAGCTGAGGTTACCTATAGCCCGGATGGGGATTTGACTTCCCACCATGGGAGTCCTTGCAACACAGTGGGCCTCGATATACTCCTCGAACTTCATCCCACTCCCTGCCCACGTGACTTGATATCCACAAACTCTCCTTAGCATGAAATTCCAGTCAAGAAGTAGATGTCATCTACTTTGATCCTTAATGGTTGTCCATCAAGGATAAATCTCTTACTATCAGGATCTCAATATCCCACCAGCATCTCCAACAACCTCACTTGCGCCCTCATTCATTTTAGATCCAAAAACTTGTACAAACCACATCTTTTTAGATCCACTTGAGCCATTGGATCTTGATCCACTGTTGCATCTACCTCCTCATGCTCTCACTCTCTCCATTCCAACACCATCCTGTAAAAAAAAATCATTTTTGAGTGAGAAACCCTTCTTTTTTTCCATTTGCGTATGCATACGTGGTTTATCCACAAACAGTCATGAGTAGGGCCTGATATACACCTCCCATGGTTAACACAGGGGCACATATCTAGTTGTATATGCGACCTATTCAAAGAAACTCGCGTATACTGAAAACTCCAAATTATGCCCTCAAAAACTAACAAAATAGAACCTAATTCAAAAATGTAAACCATTGAATTTGAAGAGGATGGGATGAAGAGTTAGCTGATCCATATGATTCATGATTCCATTGTTTATCGCTCCCGCAATCACCGTTTGAATCCTGGAGGTTTTTTAGACCAAATTTCACTATTTGGGTAAAAGTGAAAATGATACAGTAATTTTTTATTTTATTACTAATTATAAGCTATTTTTACCCACTTGATATAGTTTTACGCTATTGTTTCGCCTAACAGACTAATTCAAGAATGGTTTAGGCTGGTTTTTGCAGTTTTGACTCAGTTTTCTTGTGGATTTCAATGTCATAGTTGACCGTTCGTCTCCTCAAGAAGGTATATTCATAACCTAGAATATAGGATAGGTATCTACTCCATTGTACATTTTTGCATTATACTTTGACTACCGCTTTTTATGCGTTAGGTACAAACCCATTTATTGTGACACATAACCCTCCATCTACTATTAATAGCATCGTTAATAAATGGTAGATACTTATTGATCATGGCTACCCTAGTTAGAACCTCTTTTGTCATTTGGTGCCCATGCTGAGATTTTTCCTTAGGATTGGGAGTCCATTACAATTCAATACATGAATTTATGATGAACCTCATTTCTCATTCATGCACATGCGGCCTTATTACCCACGGACTCCCAAAAAATTAGTCTCAGTTAAGCTCGTTTTCGACTCGTCTAAAAACTGAAAAGATCGCCGAGTGATTTGTCCATTTCACACTCATTAAATTTGGACTTGAAAGGTCATGAGTCTTAGTTAATCTCTTTTCCAACTTGCTATAAAAAATAGAAAAGATTGCCGAGTGAACTTGTCTTTTTCACACTCGTAAATTGGATTTGAAAAGACGTCTATTTGGCACAAGTTTACCCCTTTTTAACACCAAGTAGACTAAAAGATATAAAAAAGGACATTTTTTGGCATTAAGTTGTGATTGCATCTCATGCCCTCACTTGCAGTATTGAGCCTTTAACCAGTTCTCTCTTTGCATTACAAACTGTTGCCTAAGAATTTTGCACCCTCAACCAAGTAGAGTCTTATTTATATCCTTCACAATTTGACACCCTATACCTTGAAGGGAACATTACCTCAAGTGCCCATCTCCCACATGCATTCCCTTTCATTAAACATAGGTACGATCCAATGCTGGAACTAGTTTTGCTTACTTGCGACACTCGTTCCGTCCTCTGCATCATAGCATTCATTTGTTATGAAAAAACAAAAAAATATGGGCGAGAAGGGAGTACTATATTGTAATTGGCAATAGTTGTGTCACCTTTGAACAAAGCACAAAGTTATTGAGTCCTTGTGTCATCACAATTTTGGGTTTAGCATGGCCTTAGGAAGCTGATCTCGCTACAGAGTTTTCTCTACCGACTGGTTACTCTTCTAGTCTCTATAGAGAATGTTCTTGATGCCTCCTACATCTAATTGTTACATCATTCAGTCTATGCTGTCGGAGTCCACCATATGTGTCATGCTCTTCTTCAAAGGAAGTCTATCAACCTATGTCAGCCACTCCTTAGAAATATTGACTTTGCATGTTGGCCATGCCCTTAGTTTGTCTCAGAATCACATGATAATTTCGTCTTATCATGCACCCTAGCCCTACTTTCATCATTGGTAGGTCACCTTGAACCCAACAATTGACACTTCATCATTGGTCATTGACTAGGTGGTTTCCCTTGTGTTTGATGGCAAGACATCTATTCACACTTTGGGATTCGTGCAGTGTCTTGGATGCCATTAGCCTTATTGGTGGTTTCCTTGCCTTTGTCAGCAATTTTTCATCATTGGCTGCAATTTAGAGGGTCTTTTTCGTGTACCTCTTGCATTTGGCACACACAAAAGACGCATAGGGTCGTTGTCTCATTAATATGTTCTTCATCTGATCTCCACCAAATCATGAAGCTCCTACTTTTTTCCTTGTGCTGACTGATGAGAGATGCCTCAATGCTCCTCCTTTAAGCGGGTCTCTTTTCATAGAATTCAACTCATTTATTCTAGATACGGGACCTAGATTTTTATGAGTACCTTGAGGCTTGCAGTCATTAGTGGCAGGCTCTCTCTCCATTGACATATGGGAATACATCAATGTCTCTGGATCAATGGATTTCTCAAGCATTCGACATCGACTCCTTTTTCGCACTTGTAGAAATGTACTCGGTGCCTTGATACCTACTTTCATTACTGGTAGGTTGTCTCGTGTTTGTTAATGGTATACCTAAATGACTGGTAATCAAACGATGTCTCATCATGTTCAAACTCAACTCCTTTATTCATATGATGTAGAATTGCACCTTTGGCGGATAGTGTAGAAGACTTGAAGACATCACTATGTGGTTGCATCTCTCTTGAGCTGTTTCTCCCCCTTCATTGGACCGGTACCTATTTGACTTCAGTGATCATGGGAGATCAAATTGTACTTCATGGTGTACATATATCTTCAAATTGATTTTGAGACTGGTTTCACTGGGCCTTGTTTGTGCCTATGACAAATTTTGGCATATAACCACATTTGTATTTTCCTATTCATGGCCATGAACACTTGTTTGGTATATTTTCCACATGGATCTACATTGTATTCTTGGCAGCCATGTATGCAAAATCAGTACATAATGTAATGAGCAATTGAATTCATCCAACTAGTTCTCTACCACTTCACTTATGGGTTATTTATAATTTATTTTGGCCATCGCAAATAATCCTTTGATCTCACACATTAGGGGGCATCTGTTATAGCAAGATTTGCCTCACCATTTCTATCTTTCACAGAGGACCTTTTTCCATTTCCCTATGCAGAATTATCATCTCATTTTGGTGAATCCAGAGATAAAAATATACATTTTTCCACATATACGCTCCCTATAGGTTATACAATATGGGTATACGCTTGCTATTCCACTACAACTCACGTATATCGAGATTTGTGCCAGAAAATACAAAATGAGGTCGGGTTTCCATGTCACAACAGAAGATATTTGATCCTTGGCCTTCCATATATTGGAAATGTTCTGACTCAACCCTTCAATTTCATTCTAAAGGCTATAAGAGCACAATTTCGAACTATGGAAAATAGGAGAAAGCATTCAACTTTGAGAGCATAGTTACTCTAGAGAAATTACTTCATATTGAGTCTGCATCCCCTTGCCCCTCAAGTTTGAACACAGTGTTCAACCCCCAATCTCTTTCCCTATTGTTGAGAGGACCTCATTGCCTCTTTCCTATGATCTTGCCTTTGGTGGAGGATTGAAGTGGTGGAGACCCAGTTGGAAGGAACTCGGTTTCTTGGTTTTGAACCATGTAAACACGAAAGTTTGTAATGTTGTCACTTCCACTGATCAATTATTAATAGAAATACTCCTTTCCTGTCCTATTAGTATCTTACAAATATATGATTATTATCCATGGGTGTGTTTGTAATGTTTATTAATGGATTATGCTATTTGATGTGCTAACCCCTTTTATATCATCACTATGTACTTGCTCTGCTAGTTGGTTGAGAACTTCTTACAGGTATAAAGCTTTGGGTCAAAGTGCTCAATGGTGGAACATCACCAAACGTTGGATCGAGGTAGGCCTCTTTATTATATTACAGATTAGTCTATATAGAATATGTTGGAATTGAGTTGATTTCTGCAGTCATACTTGTCTTTTGTGGTTACCCTTGGCCATAGAGAGTTTTTCCCTTGTAACATGTATATTTGAAGCTCCATCTCCAACTCCTATCACCTGCTTCTTTCACACAAGTAACAAAAACTACCAACCTTTTTCCTTTCCCTAGTGCTAAGAATAATTATTAATGCCTTATATACCTTGATTAACCAATTATATAATAAGATCCAATTATTGATGACAAAACAAAAATAAAATGGAGGGGAAACCTGTTAGAAAAACAAGATCGCGGAGAAATAAAATAAAACAAATCCGGAAATAAAACACAAAAGATAAACAATACAATAGAGACACAAATATACGTGGCTCAACCAATGTGGGCTACGTCCACCAGAGAAATTTCCAGGCCCTTTCTTTATTTTATCCAACAAATGAAGGGATACAACATACAACACACCCATTGTAACTTCATCTTCTTTCTCTCACAGTCTCCTCACTCAGAATACAATATTCACAATGATGCATAGACACAATAAATTTCCCTCATAAAAGAGGGTTGCCTTCTAGGGAAAAAAACCCTAACATAAATTCTACCGTCAGATCTATGACTTTATAATGAATAGTCCAGATTTATTATGAAATTACAATATACATTTACAAGGCAATTTTTTCTTTGTGGGCTTCGCCCCTAAACCCTCGCTAGGGGTATGCTTCCCCCCAGACCCCCTAGCTAGGGGGATAGCCCCTCCTAACCCTGCAGGGGGGGTAACCCCCCCTACTCTCCCTGCGTGGAGGAGTGTACATTCTTCCGGGGTGTAAAGTCTTCATGGGGAATATACACAACTAAAAACAAATACCTCTAAATTAGGAAGATAATCAGGCTCCACAACCAACAAAACCATTGATCTATTATTAATTAGAAGAACATTACATCAAGACATGCATACCTCAAATGATGATGCAAGATACTTTAACCTCTTTTCTCCTTGACTCTCATTGCATCTTCTTGGTTAGGCCAGGATTCAATGACTTCTAGCTATGATAATGGATACCTCTCCAGTTGGACAACATAACATTACTATTAAATTCTTCTCTTCTCTTTCCCAAGGCTTTCCTTTATTATATAGCTCCTAGAGGAGGCTTGCGAGAGGCTTCTAGATATTATATAGACCACTAGAGACTTGAATGATGTGAGTTCCTAGGAATTTTACATGAATATCCATCTCATCCCTCACTTATCACCTCCTAACTCCCCGATTCTAGAATTTTAACACTGCCTCACTTGTTGATCCACTAGTGTCTAGTGAGGGCCTCACCTGTTGATCCACTAGTGTCTAGCAAGGGCCTCACTTGTTGTCTACTATGTATTCTATCTTATATCCTATGATGTGTTCCTCTCTAGCCTACAGGGTGGAGATTAAGGCTATAAAATATGCTCCCTAATGTGTGAGGTCAAGAAAGGAGTGGATGGCTGAAACAAATTACAATAAATAGTTTCCATATGAGATAGTGTGAGGAGACAAAAAATGAGTTTTAGAAGTCAAATAAGTCCTGCAATCAAACACTAAGGATGATAATATACATAGACCAATCCCCTAGGTAGACATACTCAGACTCTGAATGTGCATTTCCACCAAACAATATAATGCATACCCATGATATGAAATGCTAGACCATGTCCATGAAAGAATACATAGTGGATCCATGTCATTAATAATACCATAGCCACAAGACAATACAATGTGGATCTATGTCATGAACTCAATCATATCCACAAACAAATACAATGTGGATATATGTCATAGCATATAGATATTAGAAAGACAATGAACACTAAGGAAAGTGCCCCTAAAGTCTTAAAATTACTCATAGGAAAGTGATATACTCCATTGCAACTTTGGAGGGAATGTTGTAAAAGAAGGATATGGCCCCAAACCAAGGTATTCATCCCAAAGCCCGATGGTACAAATCTACAACATGAAAATACATGAGTTGATGTCGAGCATGGTAGAAATCGTATGATTATCACTCATTGATGTATATCGTTAAAAAACATGAGGGGAAACACCAATGATGAATATAGATCCTGAGGTACCTAATACAATATAACAAGTTTGAATAGATGAGATAGTGTCGAACACTTGTAGAATCAATCGATCAGGGGTCAATGATGTAAAACCACTGTCGATTATGAGGAGGTCTGCCATTGAGGACTGTAAACTCCAAGTTATTAGCCAATTTCTAGATTCCTCTCCTATATAATGTGATAAAGACGATAGAAAGAGATATGTTAAAGGAGGGCCTTAATGTATCCCCTATCAATCGACATAAAAAATACACCGAGAGATGATGTGAAGAGAGAGTATCACAAAGTACAACTAATAAAGTGATGTATGACTCAGAAAGTCAACAAAACAACAGATGGGTGAATCAGGATTAAACTTCCCTTATACATATAACATGACACAATGGTGACTTGGAAGCAAGACACAATATCTAGATGAATATAGTGCAATAACACAGGAGGCATTGAAGCACTCTCCATGATGACTGGAAGATTAACTAGTTAGAGGAGTATCTTTGACTCATATTACTAGGATGGAGCTTGGGCAAGCTAAAAACCAATTATATTATGAGGACTCAAATATATGCCATGTTCTATGGTGACTCGATTGACACTACCATTTTTAGAATAGACCAATGGTGAAAAACTCCCCACTCTTTTTTTTATGTTTTTTGCGAAAGAAAATAGAAGTATGCTCGGTCTCCTTCATGGTTTAACGAGAACGAAATAATGACGTAAGTATGCTCGGTCTTCATTTTTTGTTTAGTTTTAATGAGCCCAAAAATGAGTTAAAAGGATACTCATGAGTGTCTTTTTTGTGTCCTTTTACGATTCCGAAAAAGAGATAAAAGTATACTCGGCGGGAGAGAATGAGTGGATTAACAACATGCTTCTATGTTCCAAGCACATGGAACTGACCTAGGCAATGAGGAATGCAAATGATACTGACAAGTGAGATTAACTCCTAGTAGTTATTCTCTCCCTAGGTAGGTGGGTGCAAAACAGAGGCCAAATAATTCAAGATGCGGATGGTCAAGGATACTACATAGTGGTAAGATGGATATGGGAAACCAACAACACAACAATTGGAGGAATGACACAACCAAAAAATATGTAGGAGAACATTACAAAACAACACAAAATTTGGGAACCTTCATGGGATGTGGCCATAATATAAATGAAGAGAGGAAAATGAGGCTCATGTTGATTAATTGGGTTGGTTGTCATTGATGTCGACCCTTGAAGAAATTCCAATAGAGAATTATGGTAGCACAAAGGTTTAGGTAATGGAACCAAGTTTGTTTGATGTATAATGGTATGAGTTTTAATATATTTTAATATAAGACTATTCTATATGGATAGTACATGTCATGCAATTTTCAGTGGTATGTGGAACGCCACATAACTCCTCACGGTTAGAGAGTTATGACCATGTGAAGTTGAAGAACCCTCATGAGTCATCTAGAAGCCCCAAAAGGTCAAAGTAGTCAAAGTGGTTGCAAAGAAGAAATTATTTAAATAATAAAGTGAAGTGATTAGTGTACTATAAGTCAAAGTGGATACAAAAGAAATTATTTAAATAATAAAGTTAATGGAGAAATTGCTAAGTGGACAAGTGGTTAGAAGTGGGTTAGCCCTAAAATAAGGAAAGTGGTTTAAGATAGTTAGAAGGTAAATAATAAAGTGAAGTGATGAGTGTACTATAAGTCAAAGTGGATACAAAATAAATTATTTAAATAATAAAGTTAATGGAGAAATTACTAAGTGGACAAGTGGTTAGAAGTGGGTTATCCCTAAAATAAGGAAAGTGGGTTAAGATGGTTAGAACGTAACCCCTTGAGGAAGCTACATGAAAGTATAAATAACAAGAAAAGGTCTCTCATTTAATCACCTATTGAATATCGTTGAATATATATTTTGTGAAAGGTTATTTGGGCAAGTATTATTGATAGAGAAAAGTGCAGTAGAAAAAGTGCGACAAGAAAAGTGCAGCATAAAAAGAGTGACAAAAATATCATAGTAGGAAAACTGTAGCAAAAAAAAGTATAGAAGAAAAATCACGGCAGGAAAACTGCGACAAAAAAAATGTGGCAAGAAAAGTGCAGCAAGAAAATCGCGGCAGAAAAAAGTGCGGCAGGAAAATCGTGGCAAGAAAATCGTAGTAGGAAAAGTGCAGTAGAAAAACCATGATAGAAAATGTGTGGCAGAAAAACCACAACAGAAAAAGTGTGGTATAAAAACCACGATAGAAAAATCCCAGCAGCAGAATGCTGCAAGAAGAAAAATGCATGTTTTTCATATGTTTAGTGTTGAACTTATGAATCTGGTTGAGGGTTTTCCTTGTAAATCTATTGGATTCCCTCTTGGAAGTTTAGGGCTTGTTGTAGAATAGTTTTGAGGCAGATCTATTGAAGTATATTGTCAGTGCACTTAGTTTGATTTATTGGCATTTCTTGTGGTGCATTGTGAGAGACACTTGTTAATGGTATTGGTATATGATTGGCTTATGAATGATACATTCTTAAGGCTACATAAAAGTGAGGTTATGGCACATGTTTTTATGTAAGGGTTTATGGTATTTGGTTATGGATACCATGATGTTTTGCTAGAGAACATTTAATGGTTATATTGGTATATGTATTTGGTATATGGTTGAGGTACATGTTGGGTACATGGTTGAGACTGTAAGTTTTAAACCTACGAAGTAAAGCAATGCATGTATATTCTTAAGCAATACAGAAATTAATCAATGGCTCATACACATAATACAAAGAGATTTTTACCGGAAACCCTCAACTGGGAAAACCTTTCTTATTTTCATTATATCGAATTTCACCATTCTCCATACAATATATACAATGTTTTTAGGTATTCCGTAGATACCAAAAACCTAATCCCTTAATCCGGGATTAATTTACAAATCAGCTAAAAATAGCAAAATCTGCTAAAAATAGCAAAAACCGCCCAAAAAAAAAAATTTCGGGGCGTTGCCCCAAACGCTGTGCGTACTCGGGGCGCTGCCCCGAACCCCGTCGTCCCTGGGCTACCGCCCGATGCCGAATGCTGTGCGTAACCAGGGGGGGGCATACCTGCCCCCCCCTGGGACCCCCCTAGGAAGCTCCCGACGCAACGGCATAGCCCTAGTTTGTACAGATCATCAGACGCAGTTGTCGTATCTGACGCACCCACACACACACATGCAAAGAATATAACACATACCCAACAGAGACAAGTAGTTGATGAGTTGGTACATACATGAGGTGTATAGTTGTTGATGTTGGTACATCTTGATGAGTCATAGTTGATGTGTAGTTGATGCATGATTGGTACATATTTGGTGCATGGTTGATGCACTTGTTGATGGTACAGGTTGAGGTATAGGGTGCATGGTTGAAGCACTTGTTTATGGTACAAGTTGATTACAAGTTGTTTGGACAGGTTATTGTGACAGGTTATTGTGATAGGTTATTTGTATAGGTTTGGTGCATGGTTGATGCATTTGTTTATGGCATAGGTTAAGGTACATGTTGGCAAAGGTTATTGGTACAGGTTGTTACAAGTTGATTACAGTTTTATTGGTACATGTTTACAACAATATATCTCACAGTGATAGTGTAACAGTGGTTCCATCAATCTACTTTTATGTCAGGGAGGTTGGATGGGGAAAGGACAGGTGGTTGTAGCCACCTTCTGGTTGTAGCCGGAGAACATAGGGGGTTGTAGCCTCCTTCTGGTTGTATCCAGAGAATTGGGGAGTTGGAGCTTCCCTCAGGTTGTAGCCTGAGAAAACAGGGGTTGTAGCCAGAGAATTAGGGAGTTGGATATTCCTTCAGGTTGTATCCTAAGAAACTAGGGGGTTGGAGCCTCCTTTCAGTTGCATATGGAAAACAAAGGAAGTTGGTGATTCCAATGAAGGTAATTCTTAAAGACATATAAGAAAAATCATTTCATGGTTTTCTCCCGCTTTGGGTTTCCATGTAAAACACTGGTGTACCGTGTATGTGTGTGATTGCTCATTTGTTCATTGTTTATTCACTCTGCAACTTTGGTATGATAATGCTACATTGATATAACACTTTCATTTTATGGTGAAAAAGGATTAAATTGCTCTATTACTGATTCACGCCCCTCTCAGTAATCCAACAATTGGTATCAGAGCAGGTTCCTTCAGGAAACAGTTTAACCACTAGAAGGAGATCATGGATTATTCTGAGAATGGAGTACCAATGTTTAATGGTAAAAATGGTTTAAAGTATGAGATTTGGAGCATAAGGACGAAAGTATTTTTACAGGCACAAGGACATTATATTTGGCTATCAATTGTTACAGGATATGATAGTTCAAAAAGGGCAAATACTGCAACTAAGAATGAATTGAAGAATAATAAAAAAATAGCAAAGGATTTCATCTGCGAAGGATTACCTAATCTGATAAGAGAAAAAGGATAATGCTACATTGATATAACACTTTCATTTTATGGTGAAAAGGGATTAAATTGCTCTATTACTGATTCACGCCCCTCTCAGTAATCCAACAATTGGTATCAGAGCAGGTTCCTTCAGGAAACAGTTTAACCACTAGAAGGAGATCATGGATTATTCTGAGAATGGAGTACCAATGTTTAATGGTCAAAATGGTTTAAAGTATGAGATTTGGAGCATAAGGACGAAAGTATTTTTATAGGCACAAGGACATTATATTTGGCTATCAATTGTTACAGGATATGATAGTTCAAAAAGGGCAAAGACTGCAACTAAGAACAAATTGAAGAAGAATAACAAAATAGCAAAGGATTTCATCTGCGAAGGATTACCTAATCTGATAAGAGAAAAGGTTGGTAAATGTTCATCATCCAAAGAACTTTGGGATAAGTTACATGACATATATTCTTCACCCATCACAGATTCAAAAAATGTCAAAGAAGATGCAGATAAAGATCGAGAAGAATTATGTTCACCATGTTAAATAGATTCATAATATGAAGAGTACATAATCACCAGAGGTATGTTGTTTTGATTTAATTGTGAAAAACATGGACATCTTGAAATAAAATGCCATGAAGAAAATGAGACAGAGAAAATAATTGAAAAGGAAGACAATTATGAATGATTAGGGCTTTAGATGATTTAAGAGAAGAAAACAAGTCACTCAAGAAATAATTGATGAAACAAAAGGAAAGTATTCACATTTTTGAAGAATCCCAACATGTCATCGAGAACTTAAGAAATTGACTAGAAGAAGCCAAAAAGATCAAAAAAAATATTGAATATCAAAAGCATTATTTGGAAGCCAACATAGAAGCACAGAAGGAATAAGAAGAATGAGAGAGAAGATATTGACATGTCATCTTAAGGAAAGAAATAACTATCTAAACCAACTTGAGGAAGAGTTTGGTCAATAAGAGAAAGGACTTGAAGAAGAAATAATCACATTAAAAATTCATCTTGAAGAAGCAAAAATAACAGAAGAAGTCATCAAGTCTCAAATAATGAAGAAAGAAGAAGAGGTTGAGAAGCTTGAAGAAGAAGTTGTCGCATTGAGATGTCAAATCATCAATCTCAACAAGAACCTTGAAGAGACAAAAACATCCACATCGGTTATAGAGAATGAAGAGAAGCACTCTAGGTTTCTAGAAAAGAAGAATGAAGAAAATAGAAAGAGTTATGCGAAAGTACTCAAAGGAAGGAATCATGGTCAACCAGAATCTAAGAAAACTATTGAAGATACATATTCAAGAATACCATCCATGTTCAATCCACAAAGAAGCTTCAATCATGATCATGATCAGTCAAGGCAAAAATTCAGAAGGACTACGCCACAAAGAAGATTATTCACTCCCAGGTATGCAAGTTTATTTTATGGTCATTGTTTTTATTGTACTAACTTTGGACATAAGGTTGCAGACTGTAGGGATTATAAAAGAAGTGTTCAAGCAAGAAATGCCTATGTGGCCCCACATAACATTGAATGTTACAAATGTCATAACTATGGACACATATATAGTGATTGTAGAAGCATGCTCGATACTTCCATGAAAGAGAACACTGATATCAGATGTAAGAAAGTATGGATAAGAAAACAAAAAGAACAGGTAAACAAAGACTAGGTCCCAAAGATTGCAAGATTGGAAATAAAACGAAATGGAGAAAATTCTATAGAGAAAAAGAAAGATGTCAGATACAAAAAGGTTTGGAAAACAACCGAAAGAAAATAAGGATAGGTAAATAAGGAGCATGTTCAAGAGATTGTACTTTTAAGCATTGTAGTGAAAGATGAATCCATAGACATAAAGAAAGAAGTCAGAGATCAGAGAGATGATGAATCTACCAATCAAAATGATGATGAATACACATCAGATCATGAATTGTTCTGAGTCATCTGGCTTGGAGACTCCCAGGTAACATGAATATTAGACATGGGAATTCTATGCAATAGCTGTGACATACCAAAGAACCATCATTCGAGAAGCTTATAGATTTTGAATAGAAAGATCCAGAGAAATCAGTTAGTAGAAGTATAATCAGTTGTAGTAGTGAATACTTCACGATAGTACATTGATAAATGGGTCCACATTATGGATAGTTGTGTAGTAGAGTCTTAGACAATATGGACATAGATGGATTCATAAGAACACTTAGTAGGTTTGGACAGATATATGATAGTGGACAATAGCATGGATTCATAGATTGGTTCATAGAGTGGTTTAGAGACAAAGGAATATTATCATAATGGATGATAATTACACAGAAAATGGCTCGAACAATGCTAATGAATTCTAAATTGATAGATATTTTTTGGACACGTACAATGCGTACAAAAATTCACATTCAAAATAGAGTAATAATCAGAAACAACAATGACAAAACTCCCTACGAGATATGGAAAGGAAGACCAACAAATGTGAAGCACTTCAGAATATTTGGAAACAAATGCTACATCAAAAGAGAAGATGGCTGAATGTGAAATTTTGACTCTCGTGTGAACAAAGGAGTACTTGTTGGTTACTCAAGTACAAGGAAAGCATACACGTGTTACAATCTGATGTTGATTTTTTTTTTGGAAATCATGAATGTAAAAATTGATGAAATAGGTGGACAAGAATTAAAGGAAGAAAAAAATGAATCAATGGAACAACTTTATGAAGAAGAAATAGAAGATATAGAATAAGTCTACATTGAACAACCAGAAGTATTTGAGTTGTTAGAGAACGTAGATTACATGTGCAAATTGAATAAGGACTTGTATGGTCTAAAATAGGCTCCTAGAGCATGGTACTCTAGACTGGATAAATATCTACAATAGGTAGGGTTCAGAAAAGGAAGTGCATACAACAACCTCTACATCAAGGTAACTCAAGATAGTATTTTATTAATTGAATTTTATGTTGTTGATATTATTTTTGGAAGCAATGATGACAATTTAAGCTAGAAATTTGCAAAGGATATGCAGAATGAATTTGAAATGTCATTACTTAGAGAACTATCCTTATTTCTGGGTCTTAAGATACTTCAAAGAAACCAAGGAATTTTTATTTCTCAAACTAAGTATATCAGAGAAAGGCTTAAGAGGTATGGAATGGAAGATTGCAAACCAATTACAACTCCTATGAAAACTAGTTGCAAGTTTAGAAAAGATGATGATTCAAAGTATACAAACCCGATTAATACAGGTCAATGATTGGTAGATTACTATATGTGACAATATACAGACCATATGTAATGCAGGTATTTGGACAGGTGTCACGATTTGAAGTAGCACAAAAGGAATCACTTGTCTTAGCAGTGAAGAGGATTTTCAAATATCTCAAAGGAACATAAGAGTTTGGATTATGGTATCCAAAGGAAAGGATCTATCACTTATTGCCTATATAGATGCATATTCGGTAGGTTGCATTGATGACCGACGAAGCACCAGTGGAGCATTGTTCTACTGTTAGGAACCAAATATCAATATAGCATAGAAAAGCCTCAAAATAAGTACTTAACGCCTTGAAAAAGAGAGAAATTCAGATAATAAGCCTCTTCGAGAGATGAGAGAGTGCACAAAAGTGTGCGTACTTGGTCAGTATATCAACAATCACCATGATGACACTCTTTCCTTGAGATTTTGGTAACCCTATGATGAAATCCATGGAAACGCCCTCCCAACGCTGACTTGGGATGGATAATGGTTTTAAAAGACCCGAGGTCTTAATTGTTTCCACCTTATTTTGTTGGCAAGCCAAACATTCTGCCACAAACCTTTTTACATCAGTTTTAAGGCCATCCCAAAAAAATTCCTTCTTAACCCTATGGTAGGTTTTTAAAAATCCCGAGTGCCCTCCTACTGGAGAGGTGTGCAATTCCAATAGTACCTTTTGTTTGAGTTGGGAGTTCTTACATAAATATAAGTGATGTTTGTACCATAGTGAATCATTTTTTTATGTAAATGTATCTGATAACTGGAATCCTGCTGCAACCTTTGAATGAGAGTCCACACTTTTTTTTCATTCTTCCATTCATACCTTGCTTCTATTATCCAATCAGGTTGGATGATTGAGATAGCACAGAGAAAGGCCTCAACATCTTCATCCTTCCTCGAGAGTGCATCTTCCACAACATTTTGCTTCCCTTTTTTTTTTATAGATGATTTCAAAATCATAAACCAATATCTTAGTTACCCATTTTTGTTGTTCTTCTAATGATAGTCTTTGTTCCAAGAAGTATTTAAGACTATCATGATCTATTTTGACCTTGAAGTTCCTACCTATTAGGTAAGGACGCAATTTCTTCAATGCATGTAGTATTTCCATAATTTCCTTCTTATAAATGGGTTTGTGTAAGTCCTTTCCCTTGAGTGGTCAACTTTCAAAAGCCAGGGGCCTTCCTTCTTGCATTAGGACAACACCAATTCCATTTCCCAAGGCATCACATTCCATAATAAAGGTTTTTTTGAAGTCTGGTGTGGTCAAGACAAGAGCTTTGCACATCACCTCTTTAAGTTGTTCAAAAGCTTTAGTTTCCTCTGGAGTCCATGAAAATGCAACCTTCTTAGTTAGTTCCGTTAAAGGTGCTACTATTGTTCCATAGTGCTGAAAAAAATTGTGGTAGTAACCTGGAAAACCCAAAAATCCTTTAATATTATTCAATGTTTTAGGAATTGGCCAGTCCATCATGGCCTTAATCTTGTTAGGGTCTACCTTGACACCTTCATGAGATACACTATGACCCAAATACTCTACCTCCTTCACTCCAAAGAAACATTTGGATGGTTTGGCATATAGTTGTTTCTTCTTTAGTAATTGTAACACCTTGTCAAAATGTCACACATGATCCTCCCAAGAGTTGCTATAGATTAGTATATCATCAAAAAATACTAGCACAAATTTTTGAAGGAAGGGCTTGAAAATGGAATTCATCAACCCTTGGAATGTGGAAGGTGCATTTGTAAGGCCAAAAGGCACGACCAAAAATTCATAATGGACTTCATGAGTTCAGAATGCTATTTTTGGGATTTCTTCTTCCTTCATTCTAATCTGATGATACCTTGGACGAAGATCCAACTTTGTGAAATAGATTTCTCCATGTATTTCATCTAACAATTCATCAATGACGGGAATGGGAAACTTATATTTAATAGTGATCTTGTTGAGCTCTCTATAATCTGGACACATATGCCATGAGCCATCTTTCTTGAATACCATTACCACCAATGCAGAGTAAGAACTTTGGCTAGGTCTAATAATGCCAGCCTTTAACATTTCTTCAACCATGCGCTCAATTTCACTCTTCTGGGCATAAGGGTATATGTATGGCCTAATGTTAGGAGGAAAACTCCCATGAATTAGGTGAATATCATGATCATGATTTCAAGTGGGTGTAAGACCTTTGGGAATATCTTCAAATAATTTAGAATGCTTATCAATGATCCTTTGGAGATCTAGAGGAATAGATGGCTTAGATGTTGGAACATCTAGTGAGCATAGTTGTGTAATAACCCCTTGATGCCGCTTTTTCAATAATTTTGTCATGCCATTAGAGCTTATCACCTTACCGGGTTTCCCTGTGATACCTCTTAACTCAATTTATTTTCCTTCCAATGAAAATTTCTTGAAAAGTTCTTGAAAATTAAAATCCACTGTTCCTAATGATTGTAACCATTGGATTCCTAGTACAGCATCAACATTACCCATGGGTATAGAAATCATTGGACTATTCATTTCATATTCCCCCATAGTAAGATTGATCTTATTGCATTTTCCTGAGCAATTGATAGTTCATCCATCTGCAATCATTACTTGAAACTCTGGTGCTTGATATACAAAGCAATTGAGAGCTTTGGCTAATTTATAGTGAGTGAAATTATGAGTACTGCCAGAATCAATTAGGACTATTACCTTTTTTCGTTTTGATATATCCTTTGATCTTGAGGGTTTGAGGAGTGCTAATTCTAGCCAATGCATTACATGATATCGTGGGAGTCAACTCTTCAGATGAAATTGCTTCTACGTTTTCATCTTGAGATGGTTCTTGTTCTTGTTCTTGTTCTTCTTCCTCTTCACAATCTATGTAGAATAATTCCTTCTCACCACACTTATGTCCCTTACTGTACTTGCTGTCACAATTAAAGCATAAGCCTTTTGCTTTTCTTTCCTCCAATTGTGATCCAGGTGGATATTGGTGGCCACCCACCTTTTCCAAATGGCTCAAAACGACTTTCTGGTAGTTTTGGCAATTTACTATTTCTAGCAGTTTTTTTGGGTCCTGAACTTCCAGGGCCATTTTGAGGCCCTAAATGATGTTTTTTTGGGTATGTTTCTCTCGAAAAATATCATGTACGATGATATTTTGTCTCGAGCATTGTAGGCCTCGGATAGATATTTCCAACGAGCTATCACACGCCTAAAACGGAGATCGTATGCAAAAGTTACGACCCCGGGAAGTTGATGTACTCACTTACCCAAACGAGGCCAACATGACTTTTGGCGCTTCATATCCTAGGGTTAAGTTTTTGGATGTCTAGGACTTTTGGCATTCCCGTTTATTGTAAAAAAGGCCTTCAGAGCCTCATTGTAATCATCTTCTTACGAATGCGAGTAGCCGTCACATCTCTTCTCAGAGATAAGCTGCCACCATTCTAGCGAGTCTTTCACTCTGTATTTTTACAGTCTCTGTACATTTCTTTGATTAATAGAAATCATGTATTACTGTATATCTGTGTTTATGGTTGCATCTCTGATACATTTCTGTTATATTATTAAATATCTACAATATCTTTGTGCATTTATTTATTATATCTCCGCTCTCATTTCGTGCCGAAAATAATCCAGATCAAATTGTTGAGGTTTCAACCTTGTAGGTTGAGGTGTTTTAGAAGAAGGAGCATTATTCTCTCTATAGATATTAGGATTGGTCCTTCTAGTATCCATAGCCATATTTTTACTTTCAACATTTCTTGTCACCCTAAATGCATTCTCCAATGATTTGGGTTCCCAAAGGAGAACCTCATGTTGAATGTTATCCCTTAAAGTTCCTATGAATACATCAATCAAGTGCTCATCTGGAATATCTGTTACCTTTATATTCAATCTTTGGAAGTTCTCAATGTTCTCTGTAACTGAACCCTTTTGATTGATATTTATCAATTGGCTAAAGAAGGTATTGCTCCTTGTATCCTTATAGTGTGATATCATTTCTTCCGTGAAAATTGTCCAAGTGACGAGTGATTTGCGAGAACAAAGCCATCGATACCATACAAATTGATTGGGTTCTAAAGATAAAGAAGCAATTCGTACCTTTTGTGTATGTGGCACATTATGTAGATCAAAGAATTGCTTCATCTGAAGTATCCATGTGATAGGGTCCTTGCTATCAAACTTCTTCATATCGATCTTAGGAACGTGGTTGGTCTTCAACCCAAAGTTGGAGTTTCTCCATTCTTCATTCACCTTCCTTGTGTCCTCATCATGAATTTCATGGGATACATTTCCACTTTCAAGTGTCCTCTCTATTACGAAATGTTTCAATCCTTCCATGATCTCCTCTTTTAAACCATCCATCTTAGTATTTATTGCCTCCAACTTAGCTTCCATCTCTTGTAGTTCATCTTTTTTTACTGTCTTATTTTGTAAATCATTTATGTCTCTACACATTTCTTAACCTTCATCAAGAGTCCAAGTAGGATTGTCTGGAGGCTTGTTTGGTGTAAAAGTTCCCTTTTTTGGTGGCATGTTGGCCAAGTATCACTTTAAACCTTGATTTTGAGGTGGTTCTTCTAGACAATGTTGATTTTATTGTATCTCCAAAATTTTGTCCCTTCTAAGTATGAAATTTTCTTTTTTGTAGGTCTCTGATATTTCTTCTCTGCAATGCCACATGTCTGATGAAAATTGGATGTGCCAAGTTGAATTTATGGTAACTTCCCCACAACTTGCTAATTTTTTTCCTTTCCAGGAGATGTCACTTCTATAGCGTGCCCCACAAAAAATAATTGATATAAAATTTAGAAAATTGTACCAGAACTACTACGGTCTGTCCACTATCCAATGCAACTAGTATCACACAATTTGGATACTCTAGGAATAAGTTATGATTGTTTTACCTAGAACACCTTCTTGAGACTATTCAATAGGACTAGTCAGATACCCTATCTTCCACAGGGTGTATATACAAATGTAAGATGAACCAGAAGCTAAAATTGTTACCATAGATACATTACTAATTTATGTGAATAGACTTTGGAGTTTAGGGTCTGAAACATTACATAAATTTTTTTATAGAGAAAATTCCGCAATGACTCAATTCAGGATGATTTCAGAACCCTATCTTAGAAAGGTTGTATATCCAAAAGTATAAGGCCTCATCAGCTGAAATTTTAACCCAATGTACCTTGATCCATCTACTAAATATTCACCAAGAATTTCCTTCTGATTCATTGTAGAAAATAATTTATGGTGAAAATTCCAAGGTGTCTCAGATGTAGCAGCAAAACCCCAAGACCTTGAGCTCTGATACCATATGGTAGGAACCAAATATCAATATAGCATAGAAAAAACTCAGAATAAGTACTCAATGCATTGAAAAAGAGATAAATTTAGATAATAAGCCTCTTTGAGGGGGAAACCTTCTTATACCCACATAAATGTTCAATTACAAGATGATTCCAAATGAAAATGTCTCCTTGGTATATATAGGAGACTAGGAGGTATAATTACAACTAATGGATTAAAGACGACATAAATAAAATAAAATTACTAATGTAATATGCCCCAATTAAGGGGTAATGAGCCACTATTTAGGGCTTAACATCTACTTGGGTGAGTGTTTAGTATCTTGGCTAAGAAAGAAACAATCATCAATATCTTTATCTACAACCGAGGCATAGTATATTGCAAAAACATGATGTTGTACACAGGTTCTATGGATGAAAAAAACTCTGACAGATATACAGGTTGAGTATGATGAGCCCATTCCAATCTATTGTGATAATACAAGCACCATCAATATCTCAAAGAACCCGGTGATGCACTTCAAGACAAAGCACATTCCAATCAAGTATCACTTTCTACGGGAACTAGTTGTAGATAAGAACATTATATTTGAATATGTGGGCACAAAAGAAAAAGTGACAGACATATTTACAAAACTGCTTCCAAGGGAAGCCTTTGAGTATCTTTTCCAGAGATTCAGAGTAATTTCTACTCCAAAATGAATGCTTTTGAATGCTTATATTATATGTCTTAAATTTACATGAGAAAGCACCATAAAGAGGACAGTTCAGGTTGGGAGATCAGTTTTAGGAAGATTTCAGTCAAGGGGAGTATCCCCATGGACAGTTCAGTTAGGGGGAGTAGCCCCGGATGGAAAGATACCTTTTCTATTGATGACAAAGTGGGGGAGATTTATTAGATGCAGGCTTAGAGAAAGAGCACAGAGGCATGGTTCCAGGGGGAGTAGTGGTCACAAGGGGAGCATGAGTGATATGACTTCAATATTGCATCAAAATGTTTCCATCAATTCCAAAGGGGGAGATTTTTTTATTAATTGGGTTGGTTGTCATTGATGTCAACCCTTGAAGAAAGTCCGATAGTGAATTCCGGTAGCACAAAGGTTTAGGTAATGGACCCAAGTTTGTTTGATGTATAATGGTATGAGTTTTAATATATTTTAACATAAGACTATTCTATATGGATAACACATGTCATGCCATTTTTGGTGGTATGTGGAACTTCACATAACTCCTCACGGTTAGAGAGTTATGACCATGTGAAGTTGAAGAACCCTCATTAGTCATCTAGAAGCCCCAAAAGGTCAAAGTAGTCAAAGTGGTTGCAAAGAAGAAATTATTTAAATAATAAAGTGAAGTGATGAGTGTACTATAAGTCAAAGTGGATACAAAAGAAATTATTTAAATAATAAAGTTAATGGAGAAATTACTAAGCGGACAAGTGGTTAGAAGTGGGTTAGCCCTAAAATAAGGAAAGTGGTTTAATATGGTTAGAAGGTAAATAATAAAGTGAAGTGATGAGTGTACTATAAGTCAAAGTGGATACAAAAGAAATTATTTAAATAATAAAGTTAAAGGAGAAATTACTAAGTGGACAAGTGGTTAGAAGTGGGTTAACCCTAAAATAATGAAAGTGGGTTAAGATGGTTAGAAGGTAACCCTTTGAGGAAGATACATGAATGTATAAATAAGAGGCCAAGGTCTCTCATTTAATCACCTATTGAATATCATTGAATATCTATTTTGTGAAAATTTATTTGGGCATGTATTATTGATAGAGAAAAGTGTGGCAAGAAAAGTGTGGAAAAAAAATCGTGGAAAAAAAAGTGTGGCAGAAAAATCACGGCAGGAAAACTACGACAGAAAAAGTGCGGCAGGAAAAGTGAGAAAGCAAAAGTGCGGCAAGAAAATCGTAGCAGGAAAAGTGCTGTAGGAAAATCGTGGCACGAAAATTGTGGCAGGAAAAGTGCGGTAGAAAAGTCGCGGTAGAAAAAGTGTGGTAGGAAAATCATGGCAGGAAAAGTGCAGTAGAAAAACTGCAGCATAAAATGTGTGACAGAAAAACTGCGACAATAGAATGCTACAAGAAGAAAAATGTATGGTTTTCATATGTGTAGTGTTGAACTTATGAATCTAGTTGAGAGTTTTCCTTGTAAATCTGTTGGATTCCCTCTTGGAAGTTTAGGGCTTGTTGTAGAATGGTTTTGAGGAAGATCTATTGAAGTATACTGTTAGTGCACTTAATTTGATTTATTGGCATATATTGTGGTGCATTGTGAGAGAGTTGTTAGTGGTATTGGTATATGATTGACTTATGAATAATACATCCTTGAGGCTACATAAAAGTGAGGTTATGGCACATGGTTTGATGTAAGGGTTTATGGTTTTTGGTTATGGATACCATGATGTATTGCTAGAGAAATTTTGATGGTTATATTGGTATATGTATTTGGTATATGGTTGAGGTACATGTTGGGTACATGGTTAAGACAAGTAGTTGATGAGTTGACACATACATGAGGTGTATAGTTGATGATGTTGGTACATATTGATGAGTCATAGTTGATGTGTAGTTGATGCATGATTGATACATATGTGTTTCATGGTTGATGCACTCATTGATGGTACAGGTTGAGGTACATGTTGGTGCATGGTTTATGCACTTGTTTATGGTACAGGTTGATTACATGTTATTGTGAAAAGTTATTTGTATAGGTTTGGTGCATGGTTGATGCATTTGTTTATGGTACAGGTTGAGGTACAAGTTGATGTATGGTACACGTTGGCATAGGTTATTGGTATAGTTTGTTACAGGTTGATTGGTACAGGTTTACAACAATATATCTCACAATGATAGTGTGACAATGGTTCCATCATTCGAATTCTATGTCATGGAAGTTGGATGGGGCAAGGACATGTGGTTGTAACCACCTTTCGATTGTACCTGGAGAACATAGGGGGTTGTAGCATCCTTCTGGTTGTAGCGAGAGAATTGGGGAGTTGGAGATTCCCTCAGGTTTTAGCTTGAAAAACTAGGGGGTTGTAGCCTAATTCTGGTCATAGCCAGAGAATTTGGGAGTTGGAGATTCCTTCAGGTTGTATCCTGAGAAACTAGAGGGTTGGATCCTCCTTCCAGTTGCAGCTGGAAAACAAAGGAAGTTGGTGCTTCCAATGAATGTAATTCTTAAAGAAATATAAGAAAAAGCATTCTGTGGTTTTATCCTGGTTTGGGTTTCCACGTAAAACAATGGTGTACTGTGTATGTGTGTGATTTCTCATTTGTTCATTGTTTATTTACTCTGTAACTATTTCATGATAATTCTACATCGATATAACACTTTCATTTTATGGTGAAAAAGGATTAAATTTCTCTATTACTTATTTATCCCCCCTCTCAGTAATCCAACAACTCAATCTTCAATTCATGGTGGAGATAAAATAGGGATCCCAGTCATACAGGAAAATGTAGCCTGAGCACCAAATGGAAATTAGGATGCTAACTAGGGCACCCATGAAGGGTAGGAACTACCAAACCAATTACAACATGTAAAATCAGTGGTTAATGTTGCAACCTATTAGGTTTAAACCTAGAGACTAACAATGGTAGTATGAACAGTTAAAAATGCAAGTAGGGAAATGCAGGGAAAATCCTATCCCTATATGCCAATCTGGGAACACATACCTCAAGTTTAGTGGATGTCACCATATTTGTAAAAATTACCTTGTCATCTTGTCAAGGTGCACAGAATAGATTCCAAGGTCAAAACGCATAGTGAAATCTCAAAAAAGAAAATATTTTTGGAGTTTTTGGATATGATATATGCAAAAAAAGGCACTCACACCACACACCTATGTACAAGGTACTACACATCTTGATTATTTAGGCAAACTAGATCCTATTGCTAGGCTCATTCCAAGGATATTTTTCATAATCAATGAACTCATAAGTCAATGTTGGCATCATATGGCTCACCATGTGAGGGCCATGCCATAGAGGGAAGCATTTCTACGTATGAAGATACTCATTGTGAGTAGTCTCATGAGCTAGGGAAGCTCCTTGATGGGCTCCATCAAGACATGAAGGAAGTACAAAAAAAAAATATTTAGAGGAAGGGAGAGAAGACAATTCGATGGAAAGTTATAAAAAATATGCCCGAGGCTGAAAGGGGTAAGACTAGGAGGTCTATTGGGTGCCCAAAAAATTCCCCTAGTCCCTGATTAAGATTCATCATGTCAAATCACGTTGGTTCTAAACTAGGGAGGATGGATTCTTGATTATGCTCATCTTCTCTAGGCTTATCAATGGAATCTATGACTTCCAATATGGCCTCTTCTAAAGGCAGCTCAAAATCTAGGATGTCATGTGAAATTGGAGAGTAAACAACCCATATGGGCAGATTAGGATGATTTCTATAGCGAGAAACCCCCCCTATGGACTACACTAGGGTTCAACATGTAGGCATATCTAACCTTCTAAAAGTCTCCTAATTTTTATAACTACCCAGAATATACCCCACATTTATGCATGAAGTACAAAGTGAAAAGATCTGGTAACTCTACCTTTAACTCCGCATCCAGTGTCGATCCTTTCGCATTTGATCGCTCTGCTGACTACAAGTATCCTCTCAAGGCTGACCTGCATTCATCAACAGATAAACATGGAACTACAAACATGCATCTCATTTATAAATCATGGGTTAGATGTCATTATAAAACATAAATCAAACATAGATATTTGACACATCATATTTTGGGACAGAAAAAGTATTCCTTTTATTGATATCATAATGTTTACATACAATGAGATCAACGACTACTTTGCGAAATTGGCATGGGATCCTCTTCACCAAGATCCAATTGAGCTTCCACGTATTTTTATCCTCTCACACTTCTTCTAGGGAAATGGCATAGGCTTATAATGGAGGGAAAAGGGCTAGAATGCAAAATTCTGATGCAAATCTCACAAGGTGGCTACAATTATATGGGGCAAGGAGGGGATGTGAAATAGGCATAGTTTCATTGTTCTTATTCTTATGTTTGGAATGAGACCCCAACACCTCCTTTTATATGAAAAAAGGATGGTTATTCGGTTGTGTGACGTGCTATAGGTGGTGGGACAGTTGGAAAACCACCCAATAGCCTGTAATCTCAACGAATTCCTTGCAATTTTTTAATTTTTGCAACTTTTGTGGGTATACGCGGGCTGTAATGGTGCAGATAGTGTACGTATGTGAGATGTAGTGGTGAAACAAGTGTGTGTACATGGGAAGTAGTGGTGTAGGGTGCGTACATATTAAAAAATAAGGTTTTTAAGAAGAGCTGCTTAGTGATGCCTTGGAAAAAATAGCAAGTAAGAGGGTTTGATGCGAGGTATGCATGTATGGTGAAATTTAGGGTTATAACGAATGCCCCCTAATGTGTGAGGTTATAAGAGCATTTGATGGATGAAATACATTACAAAATCTTCACCAACGTACGAAGCGAGTGAGCTCAGGACCAGAGTTTGGGAGGTGCCATCTGTAAAAATAACAATTGTCTCACCAAGGTGGGCATACCCATGCTCGGGATGAAATAAATCATGGCTGCCAATCAAATACATTGCATATCCATGTCATATAACTATATAAAGTGTATCTGTGAGAAATACACAACAGATATACATCTCAAAATCAAAGATATACATGTATAATATCCATATTCAAGAAACCAAATGACGCCTAATGGCTGGAGATGAGGCCTTCAGAGTTCAAGAAAAAACTTCAAGATCTTCAAAACTCAGGTAGGAGTGTAATGTGAGTGTATGACTTCACTACCCAAAGGTCTTTGACGGCTTGTCGGGGAACAGACAAGAGGATCTGAGTGAACACGCAGAGAACTTCATTGATTTCAAGCAAAGACTTGATTGGAATTTTTGGATGGTCGGGCATGAGGTCAAGAGAAAAACTGCGTAAAGGCCGACTCGGGTTGGGTAAAAATTCCCTTGGACAATAGCACAAATGATGATCAGCCTCAAGCAGCATGACATTGACATAAGTTCACGATGCAGGAGGCAACACAAACTCTCCATGTGTTTGGAAGGATAACCAAATGGAGGAGGACTCAACTCTATGTAGAGAGAACAACTTCCTAAGATCATATTAAATCCCAATTCTTGACGACAAATGAAAGGATGTTCCTTTTCCAAGGGCGACTCATTGTGCTTCCATAAAAAGAAAATACTTTTCCCATCCTCTTTTTGGGGTGTATTTGATTTTTTTGTCTTTTTCAATATTTTGAAGAGCTTGAAAAAGAATAAAAGAATTCTGAGTTACAAAGGAGGAACGAGTGTCGCAAGCATACTTGTTCCAAGTGCAAGGAACACACTAATTCTCATAGCAAGGAGACATGTGAAGGAAAAGGACACTCGAGGAAAATTCCTCCAAGGGTCAAGGTGTCAGGTCATAGAGCCAAAGTGCTACAAGGCTTGCATATAAGGCATGCTTCAAAGGTTCATTTGAGATAAACATGGAGCTAACATTTGGCCAAAGAAGCAGATATGCAACTTTGATTAACAAGACATTATAAAACCCCCTTCAATGTATTTTTCACGAGCTTAGAGAAGGTAAGATCGGTGGTTTTTCATATTTAGAGAGTCTAAAAAAACATAAAAGAAGACTCCACTGGGGTACCTTTTTCGAAGGTAGTCTAGACGTCTCGAAAAAGGGGTAAACTACTACCTAAAAGACATCTATTCAAAACCATTTTAACATGTGTGACACAGACAAGATCACTCGACAATATTTTCAATTTTAAGGAGTCTGAAAACATCTTAATATGGACTCACAACCTTTATCTAGATTTAGTCTCCTTAGCTCGAAAAAGTATAAAATCTACTTAGGAGAATTCTCCTGGTGAGATGAATCTCTCGAGGTGTACCTTTTTCCTCCTTAATCTACATGCCAGAAAAATGGGTGAACTTATGCTAGTAGATGTTTTTCTGAACCAATTTAACAAGTGTGAAAGAACAAGGTCACTTGGCGATCTTTTCAATTTTAAGGAGTCTGAAAAGAGCTTAACTATGGACTCCGTAGGGGATGTTCTTCTAGACCAGTTTAATGAGTGTGAAGGAACAAGGTCACTCGACAATCTTTTCAATTTTAGGGAGTCTAAAAAGAGCTTAACTATGGAATCCGTGGGGGTTCAGTTTTTGTAAATTTAGTCCCTCAGGCCTGAAAAAGGGTTAAAATTATACCTTAGAATACTCTTCTAGCGAACCAAAGTTCCTAGAATATACCTTTGTTCATACAATTGTCTGTTTGGATCGAAAAGGGGTAAACTACCATTAGATAGACATGCCTTCAAATTTTAGTTTGGCGAGTGTGAAGGACAACAAGATTGCTTGACAATATTTTCATGTTTAGAGAGTCTGAAAAGTGTTAATTAAGTTTGGTTGTCATTGATGTCAAACCTTGAAGAAAGCCTCGAAGCACAAAGGTTTGGGTAATGGACCCAAGATTGTTTGATTTAAATATGACTCATTATTGTTTTGTCATGGTTGATAAGAAGTAAATATGGATGAAATCCAAAGTGGCCCCCTTATGGTGAAAGCCCTCATGGGAAGATGCTTTGCAGAGTAAGAGAACCCATGCTTAATTTTGGAATAATGAGATGAAGGACAATGAATTTTTCAAGGAAACAATCCTATATGGATATTTCTTGTCATGCCATTTCCGGTGGTATGAAGAACATCTCATAACTCCTCACGGTTAGAGAGTTATGACCATGTGAAGTTGGAGAACACAGGTTTGGGTATTGGACCTAAGTTTGTTTGATGGATGTTGGTATGATTTTTTCTATATTTGAAGGTAATAATATTATATATGAATAGTACATTTCATTCCATTTCTATTTGTATGTGGAATGTCACATAACTCCTCATGGTTTGAGAGTTATGGTCTTACGAAGTTGGAGGACCCTCATATGTCATCTAGAAGCCCCAAAAGGTCAAAGTAGTCAAAGTGGTTTAAGAGATTTTAAAAGGTAAATAATAAAGTGAAGTGATGATTGTATTATAATTCAAAGTGAATACAAAATAAATTATTTCAATAATAAATTTAATGGAGAAATTAGAAGTGGGTTAACCCTAAAATAACGAAAGTGGGCGAAGTGACCTAGAAGATGTTTTTAAGGAAGCTACTTGGAGAGTATAAATAAGAGGCAAGGCTCTCTCATTTTAATCACACTTGAGAATATTGAATATCTATAGGTTTCTGAGGTAACCAAGGATATATAAGCCAAATTTCTGAGGGATGGTGAAGAAAAGAAGGCTGAAATGCAAGGAAGGATAAATTCTTTTGATGGTGCTTTCTAAGGTATGTTATTTACAGGTCATCTCACCATTTTCACTATAAATTTTTTTCTATAATGATTTAGACTGTGAAATTGCTATTCCATTGAGAAAACACACCCAAGTATCTTTGGTAAACAATTCATCTTGTGGGTCATTGTATTTTTGGAGTTACACTCCATGGAAAATAGGGTTTGTGGCTAGTCCTGAAACTAGTCAAAAACATGTGTTTTGGGTAAAAACATCATAAATTCTTCATAATAGCTACACCTTTTGTAAGAACAAATGTGTTGGTTAGGTTACATTATTTAGTATACTATGTAACATTTTCAGATCAATTCAATGAATATTTCGTTCGGGACACACTCTACAAGGTCGCTCTCTAGAATAAGCCAGAATTCAACAAGGTATGCCATTTTTGCTATAACTCCTTTTCTGAGAGCTTCCAAGTTGTTAAACCTGGAGGAATTGCAATAAACACACTGAATAAAATTTTATATCAGTTTCATATCTTTATACATTATAGGTTTGAAGTTATGATTAATTCAAGTTAGGGTTGTTGACTAATCCAAAACTAGGCATGTGAGACTAAATAAAAGTTTGATGAAAATTCTAGTGTCTTGTTGTTAAAGTTAAGGAAGGTTTGGATGAATGTGATCATATACACCAAGTCTATTACATAGCTACAAATCAGATTTGGATGATGAAATTGATGAGGGCTTTTGGTTGAGTTACATGTTGAGTACATGGTTGAGACAAGTAGTTGATGAGTTGACACATACATGAGGTGTATAGTTGATGATGTTGGTACATATTGGTGAGTCATAGTTGATGAATAGATGACACATGACTGGTACATACTTGGTACATGGTTGGATGCACTTGTTTATGGTACATGTTGATTACATGTTTGGTATAGGTTGGTGCATGGTTGATGCACTTGTTTATAGTATAGGTTGATTACAGGTTGAGGTACATGTTGATGGATAGTTTAGATTTATTGGTACAGGTTTACAATGGTATATCTCACAGTGATAGTGTGACAGTGGTTCCATCATTCTAGTTCTACTTCAGGGTGGCAGGATGGGGCAAGGATAGGTGGTTGTAGCCACCTTCCGGTTGTAGCCGGAGAACATAGGGGGTTGTAGCCTCCTTCTGGTTGTAGCCAGAGAATTGGGGAGTTGGAGCTTCCCTCAGTTTGTAGCTTGAGAAACTAGGGGGTTGGAGCCTCCTTCCAGTTGTAGCTGGAAAACAAAGGAAGTTGGTGCTTCTAATGAATGTAATTCTTCAAGATATATAAAAAAAAATATTTTATGGTTTTCTCCTGATTTGGGTTTCCACGTAAAACACTAGTGTACTGTGTATGTGTGTGATTGTTGATTTCTAAATGCTCATTATTGGATAATAATTCTACATTGATATAACATTTGAAGAAAAAGGATTATAATTACGCTATTACTGATTCACCATGCCTCTCAGTAATCCAACAATTGGTATCAGAGTAAGTTCCTTTATAAATCAGTTTAACCACTGAAAGGTAGATCATGGAGAGTACCAACTCATATAAAAATGGAATACCACAGTTTGATGGACATAAGTATTCTTTTTGGAGCATAAGGATGAAGACAAATATACAGGCACATGGATTTCAAGTTTGACAATCAATTGTAGATGGATACACAGCACCAAAAGTTCCACCAACAAACGAAAAAGCAGTGAAACTTGGTGAGAATAATTCCAAAGCCAAAAATGCACTTTTGAATGGTCTTAGTGATACGGTATTCACCAAAGTTGCACATTGTAAATCTGCTAAAGATATTTGGGACAAGCTTCGAAATATTTATGAAGGATATTCAAAAGTCAAAGAAGCAAAGCTTCAAACTTACAGAGGTCAGTTTGAACAAATAAAAATGAAGGAAGATGAAGATATCACAACTTACTTCTTATGAGTCGATGAAACAGTGAATGCAATCATAGGATTGGGAGAAGAAATTGAAGAATCTGTAATTGTTCAAAAGGTACTAAGATCTCTTCCTATGAGATTCAACCCTAAGATATCAACGCTAGAAGAAAGATAGGATATAAACTCAATAAGCATGGACGAACTACATGGAATATTCATAGCATATGAGATGAGAATTGAACAGGAAAATCCAGTTGTAAAAGAAACAACCTTCAAAGAATCCAAAAGATCAAAGCAAAAGAAAAAGGAACAAGAAGAATATAGCAACAATAAAGACATCTCAGAAGATGATGAAGAAGTGGTGAACTTCGTCAAAATACTGAACAAGGGAACCAACGGTAGGTATAGAGGTAAGATTCCTTTAATTTGTTTTAATTGTGATGGTATTGGTCATTTTGATAACAAATTTCCTCATAAGAAAAAGAGAAATGATGAAGGTTACTCAAAAGGAAGACAAACATATAATGGTAAAATAACTACAAAGAAAGTTTTCAAGAAAATATTTTGCACCAAAGAAGACATCTCATCATCAAATGAAGATTAAGTCAGTGACAGTGAAACAAGGAGAGTTCTATTCATGGTAGTAGAAAACTCTGATAAAGAAGACTCCGAAGAAGAATATGAAGAAGCATATGAAGAATAAATCGAAGAGGCAAAAGTTGACTTCTGAGAAGAATTAATGAGTTCCATAGAAGTTATCAGAAGAGAAAAGAAGAAAAACAAAAAACTACAAGAAGAACTAGGTAAGAAAAAAGACACTCAAGAGCTAGAACAAATGATCACAAAATTGAAGGTTCAAATAGAAGAAGATAAAAGAATTGAAGAAGCACTCAAAGAATAACTAGAAGGAAAGGACATGATCATTGGAAACCTGGAAGCAGATATTGTCACACTAAGAAAGGATATTCAAAAGAAAAATAGGCATAATAGCTCAAAATTTCTGGATGACATTATCAGTAGTAAAATATCTCATCTTGACAAGTCTATACTTGGATACAATCAGACAGAAAATGGATCAAGATCCAAAACAAAAGGGCAAGAAACAAATCCAAAAAGCTATGCAGAAAAAATCAAAGGGGATAAACAGATATACAAGGAAGATTATAGGGACACTCCTCCACCAAGAAGATTCAGATTTCATAATCAACAATAGATAGATAGGCCTCAAGAAGAAGAAGGATTCATAAGAGCACCTCCTTTCAGAAGATATTCAACTACCAGGTATCAAACTATATTTTTTGGTTTATGTTATGCATGTAATAGTTTTGGACGTAAAGCTGTAAATTGCAGAGCTAACAATAGGAACAATAAATACTTTGAGAGCCATACACAAAGGGGTTATTCAATAATATCTAGTGAAACACAGAGAAGAAGTTACAACATGTTTGAATCTTTGAGCACTGAAGTGGAATGTTACAAATGTAACAATTTTGGACACATGACCAAAAATTGCAGAATGGTAGTCCCTCCTAAAGAAACTCAACAGAGTCACAAACAAGAACTTCATAAAATGACATGGATAAGAAAACAAGATCAGTATAGCAATGAAGAATGCATAGTCGCTCTACAAGCTAAACAAAAGAAACATTGTTGGTATGTTGATAGTGGATGTTAAAAACACATGAAATGTGATAGAGACAATTTTCTTACATTACGAAAGGAAAGAGATGGATCAGTCTCCTTTGGAAATGATGATTCATCCAAAATCATTGGAAAAGACACAGTTTGAATTGGGAACAATAATGAAAAGGCAGAAACTGTTCTACTAGTAGAAGATATGAAACATAATCTTTTAAGTGTGAGTCAAATGTGTGACCAAGGTCATAAATTTACTTTTGATTCACAAAAGTGTGAGATAAGAAAAGAAGGTTCAGGGAAATTGGTCGCTACAACTGCAAGAACTTCAAACAACATATATGTGTTAAGTGAAATTGTAAATGAAAAGTGTTGTCTAGGAAAGGAAGATGAAATTTGGCTATGACACAGAAGAATGGGTCACATGCATTTTGATAACCTTGTCAAAGTTAGTAAAAGAGAATCATTTAGAGAAATGACCCAGATCACGAAACCAACCAACACTTTATGCAAGCATTGCCAATAAGGAAAGAAAACAAAGACCGGGTTCAAATCAAAGGAATATTCAACAACAAAACCACTGGAAATTGTGCATACTGATATAGTTGGACCAACTACAACAAAATGATTAAAAGGTGAGAGATAATTTATGTTATTAGTTGATGATTATACAAGAATGACTGCAGTTTTCTTTCTCAAGAACAAGTCAGAAGCTTTTGAAAAATTCAATATCTACAAGGAAATGGTTGAAAATGAGATGGATTCAAGAATCAAATTCTTAAGATTGGATAATGGAAGAGAATTCACCTCAAAATAATTTATGCACTACTGCAGCAATCATGGAATAAAAAGGAAATTCTCCGTCGCTAGGACACCTCAACAGAATGGAGTTGTTGAAAGAAAGAACAAGACAATACAAGAAATGGCTCGAACAATGATAATGGATTCAAAGTTGACAGATATTTTTTGGACACAGGCAGTGCATACAACAGTTCACATTCAAAACAGAGTAATGCTTAGAAACAACACTGATAAAACTCCCTATGAGCTATGGAAAGGAAGACCAACAAATGTGAAGCACTTCAGAGTTTTTGGAAGCAAATGCTACATCAAAAAAGAAGATGGAAGAATGAGAAAGTTTGACTATCGTGTGGACAAAGGAATACTTGTTGGTTACTCAAGTATAAAGAAAGCATACAAATGTTACAATCTAAGATTAAACAAAGTTGTGGAAAGCATCAACGTAACAATTGATGAAACATGTAGACTAAAATCAAAGGAAGAAGAAAACAAATCAATGGAACGACTTTTCAAAGAAGAAGATGAAAAAGAAGAAGAAGAGGAATATGAAGATGAAGAGAATCTGACAGAAGCAGAAGAGAAAGTTCAACAAGTATCTCCAAATACACCTAGAAAATGAGTACAAAAGAATCATCCTTCAGATCAGATTATTGGAAACAAAGATGCAGGAGTTGAAACTAAAAGAAAAATCCGTTCACCAAAACAAACACACCTAGCACTCTTATCTACAATTGAACCAAATTGTTTTGAAGAAGCCAACAAGGATGAATTTTAGAATAAGGCCATGGATGAAGAATTGGATCAAATAGAGAAAAATGACACTTGGGAATTGGTTCAAAGACCAAAGAATAAGAATGTGATTGGCACAAAATGGGTTTTCAGGAATAAATTGAATGAAGATGGACAGGTTACAAGGAACAACGCTAGATTGGTATGTAAAGGATATGCATAGATTGAAGGAATCAACTTTGAAGTGACATTTTCCCTAGTTGCCAGAATGGAAGCAATCCATTTTCTTTTAGCTTATGCATGCTAAAAAAATGTTAAAGTATATCAGATGGACGTAAAATCAACTTTTCTGAATGGGGAACTTGAAGAAGAAGTCTACATTGAACAACCAGAAGGATTTCAGTTGTCAGAGAACACAGACTATGTGTGTAAATTAAAGAAGGCCTTGCATGGTATAAAACAAGCTCCTAGAGCATGGTACTCCAGACTGGAAAAGTATCTGCAACAGGCATGGTTCAAAAAAGGAAGTGTAGACAACAACCTCTACATCAAGGTAAGTCAAGGTAATATTTTATTAATTAAAGTTTATGTTGATGATATTATTTTTGGTAGTGATGATGATAGGTTAAGCTAGAAATTTGCAGAAGACATGCAGAATGAATTTGAAATGTTGTTACTTGGAGAACTATCCTTCTTTCTGGGACTTTAAATACATCAAAGCAACCAAGGAATTTTTATTTCTCAAACCAATTATATTAAAGAAATGCTAAAGAGGTTCGGAAAGGAATATTGCAAACCAGTTATCACTCCCATGGAAACCAACTATAAGTTGAGTAAAGATGATGATTCAAAGTCTACAGATAAGAGGAAATATAGGTCAATGATTGGAAACCTATTATATGTGACAACATCCAGACCAGATGTAATGTAGGTAGTTGGATAGGTGGCATGATTTCAAGCAGCACCAAAGGAATCACATGTATTAGCAGTAAAGAGGATCTTTAAATATCTCAATTGAATAGAAACGTTTGGATTATGGTATCCAAAAGGAAAATATATATCACTTATTGCCTACACAGATGCATATTGGAAAGGTTGTATTGATGACTGACAAAGCACTAGTGGAGCAACGTTCTACTTAGGTGAGTGTTTGGTATCATGGCTAAGCAAGAAACAATCATCAGTATCTCTATCTACAACCAAGGCAGAGTATATTGCAACAACAACATGTTGTACACAGGTTCTTTGGATGAAACAAACTTTGATAGATATACAGGTTGAGTATGATGAGCCCATTCCAATCTATTGTGATAATACAAGTACCATCAATATCTCAAAAAACCCAGTGATGCACTCCAAGACGAAGCACATTCCAATCAAGTATCACTTTCTACATGAACAGGTTGTAGAAAAGAACATCATAGTTGAGTATGTGGGAACAAAAGAACAAGTGGTAGACATCTTTACAAAACCACTTCCACGGGAAGCCTTTGAATATCTTTGCCAAAGACTTGGAGTTATTTCTACTCCAAAATGAATGCTTTTTGAATGATTTTGAATTCTTATCTTATATGTATTAGATGTACATGAGGAAGAACCATAAGAGGAAAATTCAGTTAGGGAGAGTAGCCCCAGATGGAAAGATACCTTTTCCATTGATGACAAATGGGGAGAGATTTATCAGATGTAGAGAATAGAGGCATGGTTCCAGGGGGAGCATAAGTGATACGATTTCAGTATTGCATTAGAGTTTTTCCATCAATGCCAAAGGGGGAGATTGTTGATTAAGGTTTGTTGTCATTGATGTGAACCCTTGAAGAAAGCCCTGTAGCATAGAGGTTTGGGTAATGGACCCAATATTTTTTGATGTAAATATGACTCGTTAATTTTTTTCATGGTTGATAAGAAGTAAATGTGGATGAACTCCAAAGTGGTCTCCTTATGGTGAAAACCCTCACAGGAAGACACTTTGTGGAGTAAGAGAACCCATGCTTAATGGTGGAATAATGAGATGAAGGAAAATGAATTTTTCAGGGAAACTATCCTAGATGGATAGTGCTTTTCATGCCATTTTTTGTGGTATGTAGAACGCCACATAACTCATCACGGTTAGAGATTTATGACCATGTGAAGTTGGAGAACCCAAGTTTGGGTAATGGACCCAAGTTTGTTTGATGGATCAGTATGATTTTTTCTATATTTGAAGGTAATACTATTCTATATGGATAGTATATGTCATTCCATTTCTAGTGGTATGTGTGAAGTCACATAACTCCTCATGGTTTGAGATTTATGGCCTTACGAAGTTGAAGGACCCTCATATGTCATCTAGAAGCCCCAAAAGGTCAAAGTAGTCAAAGTGGTTTAAGAGATTTTAAAATGTAAATAATAAAGTGAAGTGATGAGTGTATTATAATTCAAAATGAATACAAAATAAATTATTTCAATAATTAATTTAATGGAGAAATTAGAAGTGGGTTAACCCTAAAATAAGGAAAGTGGGTCAAGTGACCTAGAAGATGTTTTTAAGGAAGCTACTTGGAGAGTATAAATAAGAGGCAAGGCTCTCTCATTTTAATGAAACTTGAGAATATTGAATATATATAGGTGTCTGAGGTAACCAAGGATATCTAAGCTGAATTTCTGAGGGAAGGTGAAGAAAAGAAGGCCAAAATACAAGGAAGGATAAATTCTTTTGATGGTGCTTTCTAAGGTATGTTATTTACATGTCATCTCACCATTTTCTCTATAAAGTTTTTTCTGTAATGATTCAAAATGTGAAATTGCTATGCCATTGAGAAAACATACCCAAGTATCTATGGTAAAAAATTCATCTTGTGGGTCATTTTATTTTGGGAGTTACACTCCGTGGAAAATAGGGTTTGTGGCTAGTCCTGAAACTAGTAAAAAATAGGTGTTTTAGGTAAAATTGTCTTACATTATTCATAACATATCCAAATTAAGTTAGATTAAATGTGTTGGTTAGGGTATAGTCTGTAGTATATGGGTTAATATTTTTAGAGCAATTCAATGAATATTTTATGCGGGGCACGCTCTACAAGGTCGCTCTCTAGAATAATCCAGAATTCATCAAGGTATGCCATTTGTGCTATAAATCCTTTTATGAGAGGTTCCAAGTAGTGACACCTGGAGGAATTGCATAAAATACACTGAAGAACATTTTATATCAGTTTCAGATCTTTATACATTACAGGTTCAAAGCTATGATTACTTCAAGTTAGGGTTGTTGACTAATCCAAAACTAGGCATGTGAGACTAAAGAAAAGTTTGATGAAAATGATAGTCTCTTAATATTAAAGTTAAGAAAGGTTTGCAGGAATGTGATCATATAAACCAGGTCTATTGCAAAGATACAAATCAGATTTGGATGGAGAAATTGATGAGGGATTTTGGTTGAGGTACATGTTGAGTACATGGTTGAGACAAGTAGTTGATGAGTTGGCATATACATGAGGTGTATAGTTGATGATGTTGGTGCATATTGATGAGTCATAGTTGATGAGTAGTTGAAACATGATTGGTACATACTTGGTACATGTTTGGATCCACTTGTTTATGGTATAGGTTGATTACATGTTGTTTGGTACATGTTGGTGCATGGTTGATGCACTTGTTTATGGTACAGGTTGATTACAGGTTGAGGTACAGGTTGATGCATGGTTGATGCATGGTTCAAATTTATTGGTACATGTTTACAGTGGTATATCTCACAGTGATAGTGTGATAGTGGTTCCATCATTCTACTTCTACTTCAGGTTGCAAGATGGGGCAAGGACAGGTGGTTGTAGCCACCTTCCAGTTGTAGCTGGAGAACATAGGGGGTTGTAGCCTCCTTCTGGTTGTAGCCAGAGAATTGGGGAGTTGGATATTCCCTCAGTTTTTATCCTGAGAAACTAGGGGGTTGGATCCTCCTTCCAGTTGCAACTAGAAAACAAAGGAAGTTGGTGCTTCCAATGAATGTAATTCTTCAAGACATATAAGAAAAAAGTATTCTGTGGTTTTCTCTTGATTTGGGTTTCCACGTAAAACACTAGTGTACTATGTATGTGTGCGATTGTTTATTTCTTACTTCTCATTATTGGATAATAATTCTACATTGATATAATATTTGAAAAAAAAGGATTATAATTACGCTATTACTGATTTACCCCCCCCTCAGTAATCCAACAAAAAGAGCTTAAAAGAAGACTCGTTTTCTAGGAGTCTCGAGGGTGAGGCCAAGAATGATAAATTTTCAGTCATATGAGGCTCAATATCGTAATCAGGACATGACTAACAAGGAATCTCGAGCCTAAAGTCATTAATGACGTCATGGACACCAAAATGCAACCAAGATCTACCTAGGGCATCCTTGTGGAGGTAGGATCTACCACTAAATTACAACACTTCTAAAGAAGCAATGACGGTTCTGTGTTGAAATTCGGTGAGATTGATCCTATGGAAAAGCGTAAAATACGGTGAGATAAAAAAGTGGAGGTGGAATCCTAAGTTAAATGCAAAAAGTTGGAAAAATGAATTTTACCAAAGAATCTTTAAAAGTGACCCATCTCCCAAAAAGTTTTCCAAACCAAAAGTGAAGTGTATCATAACATATAATGAGAAACTCAATAACCATGTTAAATGATTATCAAGCCAGAAAAAATGACAAAAGGGTTAAAAAAAAGTGGAAAAAAGGCCAAAAAGTATATAAATAGAAGCTGACAGCTCCTTTTTACCATTGCAAATTAAGAATTCACCAAAAAGATAAAAATACCCCTTTGATAAAAAAAGTTGATTCTGGGAACTTCAGAGGATGAAACGAACTTCCACTCGGACCAAGTACAAACTAACCCCTCTTGCATTTCAATACTTTCTTTTTGCATTTGTTTTGGTTTTTGAGGGAGGTGTGCCCTTTTAAAAAAGGGTAGCCCTACGTGTACATGGGCTGTCCGAGACAACCGGCGTATTCCCATGGGCATAAAAAATCTACTTGCATGCATACATGACTATGTCCACTACATCCCACATACACCCTCAATAGCATGGAAAAAAATGAAAAGCAAGAGCTAACTCCCCCATGAACTTGTTATGTAATAGGATGTATGTCCACTGGAGAGAGAGGGAGCATGAGGATATAGATATCTTGGTCGATGTAACATACCCACTACCATACTCAAATTTTCGTTGATTTCTACCGAATCAGAGCCCCTGAAATATCTACAGAGGCCTAGCGTAAGCTAGCTCTTTCTATCTCTCTACTCCCATGTGATCGCGCGTCATGATCACAGGTCAAATAATCATGGTGCCTCTTTGTATTTCATGCCTTAGCACTACAGGGATGTCGAATCGTTCGATTCTGCAACCGTCGAACCCTGATAGGGTTAGTGACTGGCCAATAGGGACAAATCCCTACAGGGTTAGCAAATGGACATTAGGAACGACCCTGTTGTGCGGTTGAGTGGAGTACAGGTGGTGAGAGGGGAAACATGACACGGTGGGTGATGTGATAGGAGACGGGTCTCACTTCACACGCCACACCATTCTGGACACCCACCCCCCCCATTAAAGGCAGAATGGCAAGGGGGGTCCGGAATTTGCCTAAATGTCATTGATCAAGGTGAATAAATCCTGACCATTCCAGAGTTGCACATTCGATTCCAGACCCCCCCTCACCACTAAAGGCAGAACAACAAGGGGGCTCTGGAATGAAGCCTCAGCCGCAGATCTGGGTAGGTGGACTTTGGCCATCCAGATATGCTCGCCACTTACCCTAAGGCGCATTCGCACCTCAGCTTAAAGTTGACATCTCTTCCTCACATCTGACGGTCATTAGAGACCCTAAGATCCTCTGAAAGAATCTCGTCCTTTCATCAGGACTTAACCACATGCTAACATCTCGATATTTATAAGTCTGGATTTTGGGGTTTGAGAGCACAAGGGTACATGCCTTTCGGTATCTCAAGTGCCAAAACAACGAAGTTCCAAACAAGCCTAAATCGGTGATTAGCCCCTTGGGTTATGCCTTGGTCAATATGACCTCTTTCCACATGACCACATTCTCTCTTCCGTCGGGATTTATCAAGGTGAGAGCCTGACCTCTTGTCAATGGAACTCCCGAATTCCTGATTCCATATTTCCCGAAATGGGTAATCTCTCGACACGTAGCCTCTCGAAATCAGTCGGTCTATGACTGCTTCGGGGTTTCCACCATGGAACATCCCGATCTCTCATTAACGAAACTCCTGAGTTCCCGATTCCCAATTTCCCTAAATGGGTAATCTCACGACATGTGGCCTCCTTTAATCAGACGACCCAGATCTATTTCGGGGCTTTCACCCTTATTCACTGGGGGTTTAACCCTTGGGTATCTCTTGACAGATCCAATGGCTATCGAGTTTTCCAGTCGAGATCTGACGGCTCAGACAGGTTCCTAACTTGTGCCTTCTCCCACGACTTCTTGGAGGTGGAAAAATCAACGGTCCAGATGTTCTCATGGACCTTGGGGATCTACGATCCCAATCTCTTCGCTACCCACGAAGACACAGAAAGACAAAGTGGTAAGGCATTTAACCCCCTACTTTCTTGTACCAATATAATGGTCATGGGTGTCCATAGATTTCCCAATGGGATCTCGCCCGTCGATCAACACCTATTCAAGGTTAAGGTGCTTAACACTCCAGTTTCTTCTTCCAATCTGATGGTCATGAGTGACCACCGATATCCCGATGGGATCTTATCCATCAATTCGATACTTATCAGGGATTTCTTAAGGCCTTGTGCTTTCTCGTCCTTTTTCCAGGTTCTTGATGGGCTTTTCGACAAGGGTATCTCTACAAGGAGGTTTACCCAGGGTACTGTCTGAGGTAGATAAGGGTATCTCTCTCCCGAGAACCAGGCGTGAAGTCTTAATTAGATCAGTATGCATATAAATAATGATTTATGAGAACATAAGCCATACGTAATCTTTCCATATAAACATACAACTACCAGTACTGATCAAGACACCATACAGACATTCTTATAATGAAATCATTCACAATTTCACAGCTGGTGATCATAAATGTCAGCATACATATATTTGAAGATGCCAAAGGCAAAACACTTATCAGAAAGTAACACCAGGGGTTATGCAACTGTTGAGAGGGGTGCTCGTTTCCACCCAACTGTAGGCTCAACGAATCCCAGCGGATTTACCACTAGCCACCCCCGAGCTGAGACCACGATGCTGTGAGACTGCGTCTCTGTTTGCCAGTGACCAGGAGAGAAGGTTACTCTCCTTCCTCTCTGATATCACCCACTCTACATATCGCCAGAGTTCTCTTTCTCCCCTCGCGTCTGCCCCCAATTGCTTCTCCCCGATGCCTTATCCTCTTGCGAGGTTGCATGTGGCATGATTTCCCTCACACTGGTCAGGCCGGATGACTCTACGGATGGGTGGTTCACCTCCCTATCCCTCATTAATTCTTGAGGAACCATCTACCTACCAGCCTGTGAGACATTTAATTCGGGGCCAGCGAACCGCTTTTGGTTCTCCAAGCCAGTGGAGTCCAAATACGGTATTGATTTTTAGTGGAAGTTAACGCCACCTTTCCAGGTGCCTTCCACCACCTTTCTACAGCCATCGTGGTCTCTTTTTCAACATATCCCCTCTCAGCAGTCCTGCAATATAAATTCATAATATTATTCACATTCATCGACCTTTTCCACAAGGTCCATTCACATCACATATTCACATTTATGAGTTTTCCACAGTTCTTGGCCAGTCCAGTTATTTTTACAAACTGGGGGAAACAGGGTGTTACAATTCCCTCCCCCTTAAAGGAGCATCGTCCTCGATGTTCTATCTATCAACATGTCATGCATGTTCGGATGCAAACAAAATCGGATATGCCTGTTTCATGGAATCCTCCATTTCCCCTGTAGCCTCATCTGGACCAAAATGTTTCCACTGCACCTTGACCTGTGCAATGGTTTGGTTTCTGGAGCAGGGTTTCCTTTCTGTCCAATATGCATTGGGGTTCTGGTAGAAATTCTCCCTCCGGTTCCACCTGGATCACAGACCAGTCAATTATATGATTAGTATCATGTACATATTTCTTCAGTAATGAAACATGGAAAACATTATGTGCTTTTACTGTGGGAGGAAGTGCTAGCCGATAGGCTATAGGTCCCACTCTATCTAGAACCTCAAAGGGTCCAAAATACTGGGGTGCCAACTTGGCACAAGCTCCCATTTTCAGGGAACTCCTTCTGGGCTTAATTCTAAGATATACATGGTCTCCCATTTTGAACTCTCTTGGAGTTCTCTTTTGGTTGGCATAACTTTTTTGTCGGTTCTGAGCGACCTTCAAATTTTGTTTTATCTGAGTCACTTGCTGTTCCATTTCTTTCAACATATTTGGTCCAAAAGAAATCCTGTTTATAGGGTTACTCCAACTGACTAGAGTATTACACAACCTACCATAGAGGACCTCGAAGGGACTCATCTTTAAGGATGCTTGGTAGCCGTTGTTGTAGGAAAATTTTACCAATGGTAGGTAATCTTCCCATTTTCTAGGTTGATGCATTACATGCATCCTTAGCATATCCTCCAATATTTGATTCACTCTTTCTGTCTATCCATCGGTCTGAGGGTGATAGGCGGTGCTAAACAACAATTTGGTTTCTAAACCAACCATCAGTGATTTCAAAAAATTGGAAGTAAATTTTGTGTCTCTGTCAGACACTATCTCTTTTGGCATACTGTGCAGTCTGAATACCTCTTTCATGAATACCTGGATGATATCTATCACCTTGCAGGTCGATTTGATGGGGATGAAATGAGCAGACTTGCTCAGTTTATCCACCACTACCATAATGGCATCATTCTGTTTGGTTGAAGTTAGCAATCCAGTGATAAAATCCATGGATATGGTTTCCCATTTCCATTTTGGGATGGGTAAAGGTTGCAATAGTCCTGCTAGGTGTCGATGTTATGCTTTAATCTGTTGGCACTCTATGCATCGGGCCAAATATTTGGCTGTGTCTTTCTTCAATCCAGGCCAATAAAATTGTTTTTAGGTGGCAGTGATCATTTTCTGGTATCCTGGGTGACCGGTATATGGTCTTTTATGTAGTTCATCCATAATGAACCTCTTCAAGTCATCACAATTTGGAATGTACAGTCTATATCTGTAAGTGAGAAGGCCTCCTTCGGTCATCTGGTAGCCTTCATATTTTACTCCAGTGGGTTCTTGTTGTAGGTACAGGGTCATAGTCTGAACGAAGGGATCTGTCTCTTATGCATTTCTGACTCTTTTCTTGACATATGTCTCGCTGGTACTCACCGCTTCTAGGTGAATTGTTTTCATGCTTCTGCTAAGGGCATCGACCACCCTATTTTCTTTCCCTTTAATGTGTTTGATTTCAAAATCAAATTCGCTAAGGAGGGCCATCCATCTAGCTTGTCTGGCATTGAGCTTTGGTTGGTCAAACAAATATCACAATCCATAGTGATCTATCATAAGTACAAATTTTTTTCCCAAGAGGTAATGCCTCCACATTTTCAAGGCATGCACTATGGCAGCCAGTTCTAGATCATGAGTCACATAGTTGACTTCATGTTCGTTCAATTTTCAGGATTCATAGCAGATCACACTTCCTTTATGCATAAGGGCTCCTCTGAGCGCTTCCTTACAGGCATCTGTGCACACAAGGAAGTCATCTTCTAGGTCAACGATTTTCAACATGGGTGCATGGGTCAGTAGATGTTTCAAGGTTTGGAATCTTTCTTCGCATTTTTGTGTCCACAGGAATTTTCTCCCCTTCTTCTAGAGGGCAGTGATTGGACAACCAATCTTGGAGAATCCTTTTATAAATCTCCTATAGTATCCTGCTAATCCCATAAAGGATCTGATGTCTGAAACATCCTTTGGGGTAGGCCATTCCATGATAGACGTGATCTTGTCAGGATCTACTGCTACCCCTTCCTTGGACAAAACATGTCCCAAGTAATGTATTTTCTTCTAGAAGAAGTCACATTTGCTGAGTTTAACATAGAGTTGATGCTCTCTTAGCAATTGCAGCACAAGTCTAAGATGCTCTTCATGCTCTTATCTATTCTTAGAGTAGATTAATATGTCATCAATAAAAACTAGTACGAATTTATCTAAAAATTTACTGAGTACATTGTTCATTAAGCACATGAAAGTGGTAGGGGCATTGGTTAACCCAAATGGCACTACCACAAACTCATAGTGACCATACCGTGTCCGGAAAGCAGTTTTATGGATGTCTTCACCCTTGATTCGGACTTGATGGTATCCTGACTTCAAGTCAATCTTTAAGAAAATAGACACACCTCCCAACTGATCGAATAGATCATCGATCCTGGGCAAGGGGTACTTGTTCTTTATGGTTACTTTATTGAGTTTTCTATAATCTATACACAGTCTAAGGGTGCCATCCTTCTTTTTCACAAACAGGATTGGTGCTCCCCATGGGGACACGCTGGGTTGAATATAACTCTTATCCATCATTTCTTTCAATTGCAATTTGAGTTCAACTAACTTAGGTGTGCTCATCCAGTAGGGTGTCTTAGACACCGACACCGCTCCTGGTGCGAGCTCTATCAAGAAGTCAATGTCTCTTCTCGGAGGTAGACCTGATACCTCTTTCGGAAATACATCTTTGTATTCTCTCAAGATAGGGTCATCATCAGGGCTTGGTTTATCACCTTCGATTGTTTTCAACACCTGTATTGCATATAGGGGACAACCTTTTTGCAAATACTTTCTCATTTGCATGGCTGATATTTGCCTCACCGAGACAGGTTTTCAGATCCCTTGAAGGGTTATCCTTTTTCCTTCTTTTCTCACACATTCTAAGGTTTTATGGTAATAGTCCAGTATGGATTTATGGGTGACCAGCCAGTCCATACCAATCAATAGATCGTATGATCCCAGGGGTAATATGTTAAGGGTTGCTTGGGTGGGGAATTCACCCAACATTAATTGGCAGGCTGGTATGACCTCTGATACCCTTCTTTTGGTGCCAGTGGCTAACTGTACCAACCATGGCTTGGCTTGTTTTTGTGGCTATAGTTTACACTTATCAATAGCTCTAGGGGCTATATAACTCAAATTTGAACCAGGGTCAATCAAAATAGACACCAGATGGTTGAAAATCATACCTTCTATTTCCACCACTGAAGCTTGGTTATTATCCAAGGCTGCATAGATCTGTGGCACACTCCCTGCTACATCATTAACTATGGTAGCTTCCTAAATGTTATAAACTTTCCAACTGTTCTATTTTTGGTGTGGACAGTCTCTCAGGAGATGCTCTTCTCCACAAACCCAACATTTCAAAGGTTCTATCTTTGTGTTATCAGTCTTTACCGGTATAGGTCCAGAAGTTTTATTTCCATCTCAAAGGGAAAGTTCTGCTAGAGTACACTCTGGGCTGGAAAGTTCATTCTGGGGTTCTTCTTGTAGTTCTTAAATCCTGAGGATTTGATCCCCTTTTTCTAAAATCTCAAACCACTCTTTTGTTTCCAGTCTCCACGAGACTCTGCTCGATGTCCATATTGTTCATGACAATATGTTGCCTTTTGAATAGTGTCTTCTAAGATCTTTGGCTCATCAAATTCAATTCTGTTCCGATATTCCTTGGGTAGCCCACTGATGAAGCATTGCACCTTCACCTTCTCTGCTTTGATGTAGGGTACATATCTCAATAAGTCGAGGAATTTGCTGACATATTCCTCTATAGTGAGTTGCCCCAGTTTGAGTTCATAAAACTCTTTATCCTTCTCGTCGAAATATTTTTCCGAGAAATACTTCTTCCGGAAGTATTTCTCAAACTGTTTCTAGGACAGGTCCTCCTCGCGGACCCCTTTCACATTCTTAAGATCTTCCCACCAGATGGAAGCTTTTTCATTCATATTGAAAGTGGCCACTCGGGCCTTCAAATTCTCTGAAAAATCATGGACTCAGAAATATTTCTTCAGTCCAAGTAGCCAGGCCTCGGCTTCCTCTCCCTTCTTTATCTCACCGTCGAAGGAGGAAGGTTTGGCATTTCTGAATTCCTCAAATTTATGACCCTTGGAAGTCTTTTGCTTCTTCTGTTTTCTTCGAGAATAGGAACCGGTCCTGCTGCTAGAAGAGCCTTCTGAATCGCCAGCTTCCTTCTCAGAGGAATCGTCTGGCACTAGTCCTTTACCTCTAGGGTGGACCTTCCTCGAGGTGCTCCTCTCAGTATCGCCACTGATATGACCATGTTTCTGCATCTCGGGTTCATGATGCATTTTTCGTTGTAGGTCGGATAATCTCTGCAGTAAAACTACATTAATTTTAGTTTTCTTTTCTTGTTCTTTCATCATCCTTTCATTGTCGGCCTTGTAGCTTTGCAATTCAACCATGAGACTCCTCACAGTATTAGCTAGATCTGGAGGGGTTCCTATTGCTCTTCTTTTGTCAGAATCTTCGTCTCTATTGTGGGAGCCTTCTCCCATCTCTTGGTGAGTCACCATTCTCTGTGTCTGTAAATTCCTTCGGTTGATCATCCACTTGGGTGAAAAGAAAAACGTTGGTTATTAGTCAAGAGTTAGATACATTTTTATAACTTGCGCATAAATTCATAACTCTTTCACATGCATACACAGTCAGGTTCTCGTTTCCAAGTTTTGATCTTGGATAAGAGAGTTAAGTTAGGGGGTTACTCCTCTTAGGAGTGCTTTGAACAGAGCTTATGCACAACTCGTTCATGAGCCCAATCAGGCCGAGTGTTGTCACCATGCTCTAATACCACTTTGTAACATACCCACTACCATACTCAAATTTTCATTGATTTCTGCCGAATCAGACCCCCCTAAATATCTACAGAGGCCTAGTGTAAGCTAGCTCTTTCTCTCTCTCTGCTCCCATGTGATCGCGGGTCATGATCACAGGTCAAATAATCATGGTGCCTCTTTGTATTTCGTGCCTTGGTGCTACAAGGATGTCGAATCGTTCGACTCTGCAACCACCGAACCCCGACAGGGTTAGTGACTGGCCGATAGGGACGAATCCCTACAGGGTTAGCAAATGGCCATTAGGAACGGACCTGTCGCAAGGTTGAGTGGAGTATAGGTGGTGAGAGGGGAAACATGATACGGTGGGTGACGTGACAGGAGATGGGTCCCACTTCACACGCCACACCA